>JAEIIG010015068.1:0-15549 GCA_018904695.1 Drosophila parvula
ATTGTTAAAAGTGGAGAACTTTTGACCCCTGGTGACCCCCGCTTTCGGCACGCCCCTCGCATACATATATTGAAAAAAGTGAACAACTCCCACTTGGAAAAAGTTCACTTTCATTGATAAACTCGGGCGACTCTTCACTTTGCTGCTCTTCTGCTTTGATGCCTCTCTTCTAAAATTCTTCGCCATGCAAATCCAATTGGATTGTCAGCTACTTACTTTATTCTCGCTGGGTGCGTGCGTGTGCGCGTGTGTGTGTGACATCAATCAGCATCGCTTTGTTGTTAGTGTTGTTGTTGCTGCTGCTGCTGCGGCTGCTGCTGCGGCTGCTTCTGCGACTTTTAATTTTATTTATTTTCTTCTTTCTTGTTGTTGTTGATGCCCGACAATTGAAGCTAAAAACATTAAACTATAACTTCCTCACAACCACACACAGACACACACACTGCCTTCTCTCTCCCTCTCTCTCTCCTCTCTCCGCTTCCAGGCAGTTGCACTTTGAACAAAAACAATGCAACACAAACAAAAAAAAAAACACCAGCACACACACAGCAAAACAACAATTGCATTAAATATGAATAATTGCAGGAAAATGTACAATGTACAATGTACCATTTGCTCTATTATTAATTATTAAATTTATTTTAATATGTAGAGAAAAAAAGAACAAAAAAAACGATATTAATTGGCCGCGATCACTTGATTTATTCACTTAAACTAAACACGACCGCGTTTCTTGTTTTCTGTCATATTTCCGATTTATTAAATTATCTTTGTACATTTTTTATTTGATGTGCTGTCTTATTATGATTTTGTTTGTTGTTTTCTGTTACGATTCCGGTGCAAGACTGACGCTGCAAGTGGCCCACCAGTGTTGCCAACTTTTTGTTTCATAAAAAAAAAGAAAAAAAATACAAAAACATACTAATAAAAACGCGCGCAAAACTCAAATGCAGAAGATCTGCTTAATAAATTGTTAAGACAACAATTTGCAATTAAAGGAATAATAATAATTAGATGCTTAAAAAAGAAACATTTTGTTTTTTCAAATAAAGATTCGAATTTGTTAAGAAATATTTAAACAGCAGAAAATACTACTGATAAAACAGCCATCATTTATTTTTTACATTAAATTTAAGCCGAGAAACCATGATCATTAATAATTGAATAAACTTTTTAGAATAACTGCATTTATAAAAAAAAGAACAAGTTTTTAACTTTCTTTTACCAACTCTTTGGGTCTAAAAGAAATGCTTTAAAAATCCTTTGCAAAATAAAGTAAAAAAAAATGTGCAGCTACCTAAAAAAAAAAAAGAGAGTTGGGTTCTCGGATGCGCGCAACAGTTATTTTTTTGCTTGGAAAAATTCACGAGGTAACTACCGACACAACCGCCTTTGTTGACATTTATTTTTGAACTGGAAATTTTTCAACTTGCGAGTGCGAGTTTCAATTCGGCACCCACAAAGTCCACGATCCACAATTGCAATACACAAAGAGGCAAATTTAAAGTCCACATTATCGCCAAGTGTGCTGTTATTAAATGTTGCTTTTGTATTCATATTTCATATGAACCCAGTTAATTCGAAATAGAAAATAAAATTTAATTATTAATTACTTGTATTTGAACGTAATTGAAAACTTAGGGCTAAAAGTTTGATATTCTGCAAGGATAAAGCCAATGGTAAAAAATGCGATTAAAGGACTTATCACTGCCTGGCGGCCATCCATGTAATGTAGATGATCTTTATTTCTCAACTTATTCCATTGAAAAGAGCTAGATCTAGTGAGAAACTAGCTAGCAGGCACTGAGTCCACAAAGTCCACGATCCACAAGGCATAATTTACAAAGAGGCCAATTTAAAGTCCACTTTCTCTCAAAGAGTGCTCTTTTGGGATCGTCTGCTTCTCTCTTTGAGGTAAACTGGCAAATACATACTCTCTTTCTGTCTGCAAATTTTGATACTCGCTCTCTTCACAACAAAATGTTAATTTGACTTAACCAAAATATGAGCCAGATGGCGCTGCACAGGACACGATCGAAGGCATTGATCGTTAGAAGGCGCTGTGAAATGTGGTCATCGCACTGATTAATTCAATTAAATGATTTGATGTGCATTTATATTCAATATTCTTCTATTATTCTATATATTACCAAATATATAAGAATAATATTAGCAATATATCGTTTAACAAAAGCTTACGCCGACACAGCAGCTCCTTCTGGCGATCGTGGAAGCAGGACACCTGCTTTTCAAAATTGAAGAGTGTGTTAGCAGAGTGCGTAGCCGGTAAACAGGTACATGTTAAGGGAGAACACACGGTTAGAACGACCTTGCCCTACGTGAGATCCATTCGGGCAACCTTAAGAGAGCAGAGGACAGAATTATTTACCGCGTCCGCCGACTGCAATGCCGGCAGAGGCACCTGGTTGGGGAGAGGATTTCAGCTGCAAGCCGCCAACACATAGAATGAAAATGAAAACTAGTTCCACTTCGCTCTCTTCCGATCTGGCCAATACGCGTGCTCTCTTCCTAGCTTCCACGCCTTCTCCTCGGCTCGTTCACCACACTCTTAAGTCCCACACTGGCTTTATTAGAACGTAAAGAAAGGAAAAATAATATTTGACACACATTGCTAATAAATAATTTTACACAAATGCCAAAAAACCATAGGGATGGCACTTAATAAAAACACTGCAGTGTTAATAACGCTGTTATCATCCATTTACAACACTTAAAGGGTATTAAAGGACTTTCTTCTCTTCTGTAGAAAACTCTGGAATATTTTCACAAACTTATCTTAACTTGTGCCTGCAAGTTCAAGGATGCGCTCAAAGAAAAAAATAACGCTATCCTTGAAAATAAATTACATTTCTGGCATTGACTGCAAGTTGCTTGCAGTTTGCAGAAGGATAGCAACAAAAACATCCGGAAATTAAATATGAACTTGACTTTCAATATCCTGTCTCATTCATTGCCTGCGACCTTTGCCGCATCGTCCTCTACTCAATGTCAAGTGTCAGCGCCAAACCATCTCAGGATTCTAATTGAAATAAATGCAGGTACTGACAGCAAAGAGGAAGCTTTTTTTCAGATTTTAATTTCTGCTTATTTTTAATGTAAAAGGAAAAAAACGCCGTTTTTTGATCCTGATACTGCCACCGAAACTTCCCTAAGGAGCGGCCTTTTTAGCACTAAGAATTGGAGACGAATTGAATTATAATTTGTTTATAATCTGTTTAGTTAATTCATAAACTTAAATAATTCCTTGTAAACTCATTCCTTGGCGCCACATCACAGTATCGAACATCTCTAAGACATCGATTGTATCGATTGTATTATCGTTGTTGCTGCAGCTCTAGATCCTAATGGGCCAAATGGCAAGTGGCTCTAGGTTTCGTCTTCATTTGCTTTAGTTGAGGACTAAACATCTTATTTTTTCTATCGTTTACTAATTATTTATTTTTAATTTAACGTTTTATATTGTGGAATTATTTGGTTTTCCTGCTTTTCATATGTGTTCGATTCCGGATCTTAAATTCCTGTTTTTATATTCCAACATCTGTCCATAATTAATTTATTTTTTTATTTTATTTATATATTTATTTGAACTTGCCTGGTTATGTTTTTTAAAAAGCATTCTCGTTACAAAAGCAATTATATCCTCTACGAATCTGATGTTTTGAAACATTCTCGTTACCAATGAAATTATATCCTCTACGAATCTGATGTATAATTATACAATTGTCAATAAATCAACAATATTTGACTTTTTTTTTTTGTCAATACATCAACAATTGTTAAACTTTTATTTGGCAATACAAAATAATAATATTTTTCTTTCCGTTCTGCCTAATTGTGCGCATTCTAGGAACTTTAAATCGATATTTATCGATATAACTTTCATGGAGAAATTAAAATTAAAAGTACAATTTTTCAAGACGCGTTATGTGTGATTTCGTTGGGATATATAAATATGTTCAAGTTTATTTGGAAAATTTGTATCAACAATCTTTATGAACAAGTCTTCTTCGGACTTGTTTAAACATGTTCACCGGGGTTAACTATTAAATATCTAATATTCAATTTTATAAAAAGGCACCAGGTATCCAATAAACCAATTCCATTAAATATTATTATTACTTTAAGTAAGTAACTTAGTTACAAAAAAAAAATAGAAGGCATTTGTGAATGCTAGTCCTTGAATTTGCCAAGCACAATCTCCTTGTAGAAGGGCACACAGTTCAAGCGCACATTCAGCCTGGCGCACAGCAGAAAGATCCCCGACAGCTTTCGGTGTATGGAGTAGATCTCCTCGGGCGGCGGACACAGCCGGTGGGCCACCATTGTCGGCACCAAGGCGGCCAGCCTTTCGGTGGTATTCTGTTTCCCAAAATCAAAATCGCCGTCATAGCGAAAGATCTCGCCAAGGATCATTACGGCATCGACATGGGCCTGTTCCATTTGTTTCGTCTCGTAGCCGGTAAGGAAGCCCATTTGGCGGGACATCTCGAGCACGCCCTGCCTATTGTCAGCGGCGGCACTCATGATCACCTGGCGGTAGTTGCGGATGAACTCGTGGCGATAGAAGCGCGTCGATCCAAAGTCGATTAGCATGAGGCGGCGACTGGGGGCATCGTACAGGAAGTTGGACCAATTGGGATCCGTTTGCATGCACTCGATCTCGAAGAGTTCGCGCAGGCAGAGCTTCAGCACGGAGGAGGCGATGTGGGCGCGGTGCTCGTAGCTGCAAGAGGCCAAGAAATGCGATAATAATTAATTGCAAATAAGAAAGTCACAGAACGAAAAGCTATGTTAGCTATATAAACATTTTCCTGATTTGTATTTCAATAGTAAAGCACTTTTTAGCTTTTTAGCACTACGTAATCTTTTTCTGCCAGCTAGGACAGGGTTCAAACCCCACAAAAATCTCAAATCTACTTGTTTTCTTTTTTTATTATTATCTAAATACATTTTTTAAGTGTTTTGTGTTAATTAAATAGTTTATTATAATGGTTTACTTAATGCGTTATAGTCACATTTAGGTAGAAGCATATTTGTTAAGTTTTTAAGTTTTCAATTTGAAATGTTTAAAGCAAATTACGAAATGTAACAATAAAACAAAAGAAAAGAAAGTTAGAAAAGTTGATGCCCCCGGTCGGAGTCGAACCCACGACCTCATGGGCTACATGGCATGGCAACGTTTTAGGACCAGACTGAAATTTACAACTTTATAGCCTAATAACTTCGATCTTTATAATCAGATCTTAGTGGAAATTGAAAATATTATTAATTAGTAATCCCTTTTTTCATTATTTGTGAGAGGGGAAGTGGGTGTGGCCTAATTATACATTAAAATTGATCTCCATGCAACAGATATGAATGTTTTCAGGAATTTTGATAGCTCTAGCTCTTATAGTCTCTGAGATCTGTTGTTTTACACGGACGGACAAACGGACAGACGGACAGACGGACATGATGATACTGATCATACTGATCTAGAATATATACACTTTATGGGGTCAGATAACGATTCCTTCTGTCCAGTACATTCTCAATTGACACTATACTATAATATAATAATACATATATATACTATATACTATACTATAATATAATAATAATACCCCTTTACCTTATGGGTACTGAGCATTATAAAAATATTTATTTAACAATTGTTAAATTGCCAAAAAGGGTAGGCAAAAGCTGCTTTCTTTCTTTATTTTAAGCCAGCGAGCTTCAGCCAGACGCCGCATCCCAGACTATTTACTTAGTAGCGCATTTCTGATAGGTTTTCCACCCCAACAACTCACCTGAGGTCGAAGCACTTGTCGAGGGGAACGCCCGGCACCAGTTCGGTGGTGAGAACACTCGATGTGGTCAAATCGCGCACCACCTGCGGCACATAGTACTCCGGATAGGGTGCAATCATCTCACGGAATTTCTCCGTATACTCCGCCTCCCGATCGTAGTCCACCTCCCATTGCAGCTCCCGCTTGGCCACACGCACCACATTATCGATGAAGAAGCCCTGCGGAAAGACATCCCACACCTTGAGCATACCGACCAGATTATCAATATCACTCTCGATGCTCTGGGCAACGCCGGGATATTGAATTTTAATGGCCACATCCATGCCATTGCTAGCGAGGGTGGCGCGATGCACCTGACCAATGGAGGCGGCGGCAAAGGGTCTGTCCTCGAAGCTGCTCAATCGCTGGCGCCAGTCCGAGCCCAGTTGTGTGTTCATTACACGCTCCACCTGCCAATCGGGCATATAGTCCGCCGCCTGGCGTACCCGCTCGAAGGCCTTGGCCAGCTGCGGCGACACCACACTGGAGTCCTGGATGCTCAGTATCTGGCCAATCTTTAGGGCTGCGCCGCGCACCTTACACAGCGTGTCCACGATGCGTTCGGCATTGGCGGGACTGAGTAGGGCCTCGCGCATGCTGGTCGAACCGCCCAGGCCCAGGGCACCCTTGGTCAGCTCGTTGAGGGTGCCGATACCAAGGCCGGCGAACAGGCCGCCAAAGGAGGCCATCCTGCCCAGGCGAGATGAGGGCACTTTGCGCTGCTTGGCCACCTTGCTCAGTTCGGGCACATCAATGGCGGCGGTGTCCGGCTTGGTCTCTGTCTTCGACTTGGCGCCTGCCACAAAGCGCAGCACATTGTCCACATATTGTGTGTCCTGCTCCTGGTTCTGGATGAGTCCCTCGCTGGGCTTGTTCGGGGATTCCTCGGCTTGACTCTGACTACTTTTGGTGGCTGGCGTTCGCAGACTGACATTGCGATCCTTGTGACGCCGCTGGAGAATCTCCTCGAACTCCTGCAGCGTTATGGAGGATATATCCAGGTTGGCAGCATCCCAATCGGATCTACTCGCAAGCGGTGACGATACTTTCTGGGCGGATGACGAAGCAGTCGCGCTGCCTGGCGCAACCTCACGTTGCGACATCTGTACTTGGGTTTCCAGCAGCGAACACAATCCCTTGGCCACAACGTAGCCACGTTCGCCTGTCTCCAGCACCGCCTGCTGCAGTTTCTTTAGCTCCTCGGTGGGATTTTGGCCACTTTTGCGCAACGATTCGGTAGTTCGTGCTGCATTCTCAGCGATCAGGTCGCGTATGCTCGAATTGCTCCAAAGGTGACGACCGTGGGCGAGTTGATCGCGCCCACATGCCTCCGCAACCAGCCGCAGGCCGCGCAGCAGCGCCGCAATATCTTGAGCGGATCGCGACATTGCGTTTTGTTTCGTTCCGTCGACTGGTTTTCTGCACGCCTCTCGCGTGGGTGTTTCACTCGAAACTCGAGAGCGAGACCTGCCTTGCCTGGGTGATGTCTTCGCTGAGATCAGCCACCGCTGTCTTCTTCGGGGGGTTACGTAAATCTCGGAATCACGAACGAGGGTCGAGAGCGGCCACAAATGTTATGACTTCGAGGAAACGTCGCTGCCCGGTGTTGCTTTTTTTTCTTTGGTAGTTGTTGCTGGCGGCTAAAACAGCTGTTTTGCCGGCCAGTGCTGACACATCAGTGATGCCCATCGAGGGTTTTTTTTGGCCTTTTCTTACAGTTCGTTCTTAACCTTATTTTGTGGCACATTTTCTAGCTTGTTTTTTTTTTTGTTTAATATTATTAAATATTTAAATGTTGTCTTCCTTGCTATATACATAATTTGTGTATAAGCTTGGCATATAGTCGAGGATCGATTAAGGTAGATGAAATTTAACAGACTTGACGTCGAGTTCTGTTAGAAATCTTCACCATAAATTATAACAATACCAAATATTTCAATATTTCTTTTATTTAATATATTAATATGATATTAAAAATATTATTTTTCTTTTTAAAATTTATAAAAATAATATGTGCCCACACCTTAAGAGCTGATTCTTAGCTTAAAGTTATAAATCTAGCTTTATTTTCTTACAAGAACTTTTTTAAAAATAACGTTTTTATAAAACAATCACGGTGTTTTCTTTAAAAGACAAATTCAACTTATGTTTTATTTTATGTATATTTATCCTTGAAGAAAAATTAGAAAAGATAAAGCAAAATATATATTTTTTGTATGTTAAATGAGATTTATAATTTTAACGTGGTTTTATAACATAAAAATGTAATACTTAAATAAATAAAAAGACGTCGTTTCACTTTTTTTTGTGTATTTTTATGATAATTTATACATTTTTTGTTAACAAAAAAAAATAAGATTTCAAATCAAAGATACTTTTCTAAGTTTAATATAAATTATTCAGCGATTTAATGAAATAAAAATAATAATTAAATACAAGCTTGTACACATTTAAATAATTTATATTCCGATAGATAACACCACAATCGTTGCATATTTGGGATAAGTTCACATTACGTACAAATAATGATTATTACTTAAATAAATTAAATTAAAGTGTACTTAAGTACGGAGTGAGACAAATAATAAGCTGATGTTTTAGTTTCCCACTAATTTAAGCACTGCGTCTCATCAAGTCATCATTATATTTATAAAAACCGGCTAGATGTATATATATATACAAAATTTGTGACTAACTTAAGGCTATACAACAAATTGCTTCTACAGCCACGCGACAGGCACAGGGTTTTATTGGGTTTTGCTGGAGGAGATTTCACAGACTCTTCTTTATACATCCATTCCATTCTATTTCCTGGGCAAGCGACCAGCACGTTCCAGGGTGGGATCCACCAGATCCCAGGCGGGCCTATATCCGCCCGATTCGGTCGCATCACAGTCGCTGGCGGTGTTGCAATCACAGTTATCGCACTGAGTGACGGGACGACGTCGCAGATGCGGATTTGGAATCGTGTTGGAGCGATTTCCAATGGAGGTATAGCCCCGATCGTACAGGCTACAGTAGGGTACGTCATTCATGTGGATATAGTGCCAGATGTCGTGGTAGCTCCACTCCAGCAACGGATTCAGACGCATCATCGGTGGCCAGTCGGTGTCCGTGGGCTGAGCATTTGCCAAAGAGAGAGAGAGAGAAGGAGTTAATAGTAATACAGACAAATATTATATTATATATGTTTATAACTAATTACCTAAACAAAAAATGCAATTAACACTTTGTGGCTCTCAAGAAAGGATTAATACTCATTTATCAATTATGTAAAAATACCTTTTGTACATATTTAGATATTAAATGAAGTAAGTAAAGCCTAAAGTAGGCTTAAGACCTCGAATAGGCATACACTTTGACTGGTAAAAACTTCTTTACATTATTGTAAATGAAAATGTTATGTACTTAAGGTTGATAATCAAAATATAACCACTTTGCTCTTATCTGTGGCATACCAACGTGACATTTCGAAAAACAATATCAGTATGATAATTATAAAATATGAATAATGTTAATTTCATGGTCGGACATTGTTTCTTAGAGATATGCCTTTGATTAGTTGTTATATTGACCATATCTTCACTCTGTTCACTTTTTCTAAAAATATTTTCAGCATATTATCATAAGGAAAAGAGGAAATAATTGTCTATAGCTAAAAAAAAATGTTCTTGTGGGAGAAAATAAATTAAAACGCGACTAAATGCCTTAAATCAGTGGTGCCCACACGCATTCATTGACAAGTTAGACTAGAATTTGTGTGAGTAAGACCGTGGAAATTCGAGTGCTTCTATTGAATGTTTCTGACCTTGTCTAATGCTTAATTTAGTTATTTTCTCATAGAATTTACTTTCTATTTCACCACAAAATTCCATTAATTCACCTGCATTGGCGCCAGATTTTCGCAAAATGGATCCGTGTTCCTGCTGCCCACAAATACCGCCCGGATGCGCGGCATATCCGCCACCATATGGGTGAGCGCCTCCTTCAGCGATCCCTCGTACTCCACCAATTGCACCCGATAGATGCGGATGCAGCGCTCCACAAAATCATCGATTTCTGGAAACGAGTCACCGGACTTGATGTACAGCATGGGAATGTCACCGCTGGAGATGCCCTCCTGGCGCAGGTAGCGCATCAACAGGTCCAGCAACACTGTGCAATCCTTGCCGCCATTAAAGCTAAAGATTAGCTCCTCCACGCCATAGATTTGCAGGGTTTCGGCAAAGAACTGGAAGGCCTGTTGTTGACGCTCCTCGATTCGCTGCCGATCCTCGACCTGCAACGTTTTGGAATGCTGCTGCTGTTGCCGCTGCTCCTTATCCTTCTGGCCATCCGATGGATTCTCTGGACACGAGCCCGACATGCTCCTCTTTTTGGAAGCAAACAAATGTGGCGATTTCTTTGAGGGAACAATAACTGCTGCTGCTGGTGTCGTGGTCGTCGTTGGATGGCGTTGACATTGGTTCATCATGCTCGTTCCGAGGAGGCGTCGGTTACGGGGTTGCGGGGGAAGTGGATGGGCCCGGGTCAGCAAAAGCGACGAAGACGTCACAAGCTGTGACGAGGAAAAAGTCTACGATTAATCACTGAAAACTCGACCGTATGGGAACTTTCACCCAAAAATAATTTCCAAAATGCAGGGGAGCTTCTCCGCGTGTGTGTGTGTGTTTGTGTGTCTGCGTTTGTTTGGTTTTCGTTTTATATAACCTTCGGCGGGGGCAAAAATCAAAGTTATAGTTTGTAATTGGCGTAGCTGCTGGCACAGCGGTCGCCGTTCAACTGACTTGGCTTATCATCGCCAGCCGAAATTACATCACGTTCGTATCAAAGAAATAAGCTAGAAAGGCAGCCACAACAACAAAAAATAGCCAAAACACAAAAAAAAAAAAGAGAAGCGCAGCACGAAATAAAAACCCAACAAGCACACACACACACACGTGCACACCGAGCACATGGCAACACTCTCATCAACTCACCCAACCGCGAAGTTGCATGTGTATGCGTAAAATTACTGGCACATTTAACTCTTTTCTGCCGGTGACGATAATATAATTATTCCATATTTGCTATTAAGTATTCCGTGTGAACTGTCTGCTGTCTTCTTTTTGTTTTCCTTTTTTTGTGTTCCGCAAAAACAAATGCTCGAATGTTCGCCGTCGGCTATCGGCCATCAGCTGTGCGCCTATCGATTATATTCGATGGCGGCGGGAAAAAAGCTAGCGATCAAAATTAAAAAAAAGCTTATCGAATGCAGATTTTAAATTGAAAAACTTGCTTCATTTAAATAGAAACAAAACATAAAACATTAAAACATGGAGTTTTTTAAAGTTTTTATTTTGCATTTAACAAATTGGTGTTTTTGTTTGTTCAACAACAACAAATAGCACAATACAAATTTACATACTACACATATAACAAATGGGCACTGTTGGCATTATTCTGGGTGTGTTTTTCTTACTTTTCTTTTTTGTAAATTGTTTTGGTTTCTTCACAGCGAAAACAATTAAATTGGGTATTTTTCACATCTAATAACTCTGATAGCTTATTTGGGGAACACCCCATACTACAAGCATTTTCTTTTCCACACATTACTCTTTAAATTTAATTTGCACGCTTAATATTCATTAAATCAATTCTTCTTAAAAACAAATATATAGAAAAAAAAAAATTCAAGAACAATTACATTCTACAATGTTCCAGAAAATAGCTAATGGACTTGAAGTCACTTAAAAACTTAACAAATATATACTTTTTGATGCATTTTCAAGTGAATTTAAACCGGCAGCTTTTTCTGTGGCATCCGTGTACGTTTTCTTTGTAAGCATACTTTAAGGTGGCATTTCAAATGATAAGGCTCTCGGTGGCAATCTTAAAAAATCTTTTCCATATTAAAGCGTATCCAATCTATCAAATAACCCAATTTGTAAGAGTTTTTCTCTGTGGTTCCTGTGGTTCCCTATAAATCCCTAATCATCTATGTTGTCCAGAACATTGTCGATGAGTCCGACGACCTTTTGGCGAAAGCGCCGATTTTGCTTGCCGCTCATCTCCTTGAGGTACGGATGCAGACTGATCAGAAAGGAGTAGTCGGCGTCGGGCGAGGGAATGGTCATGGGAATGGAACCCGGTTGCAGTCCGGGCGCTAGCCCCGTCAATCCTCCCAGAACTGGCGTCGCCGGCCGCGGTGGCAACGGGGGCGTGGACATCTTGTGCTGATGCTGTTGGTGACCAACGGCGGTGCTGCCCTTAAACCACTGCGTCAGATCCGACCAGTCCATGTGGCTGCCCAGTGCGGCAGCGGGCACGCTAACCAGCGACTGATGGGCTAAGATCTTATCCAGCTGATGATTTGGATTGGGATTGGGATTGGATGGGGGATGCAGTGAGGGCTGCTCAACTTTGATGGCTTGCAGGCGCAGCGGCAAGCAGGCGGTGGGCGGTGCACGGCGCTGATTCTCCTCCTCCTGTTCCTGCTTCTGCTCCTCCCGAGAATGATTGACGTCCTCCACCTCCTCCTCCTCGGAAACCTGCACATCCAGCGGCATTTCATCCTCGCTTTCTTTGGTCTCCTCCTCCTCGTTATCCTCCAGCTGATCTGTCAGCGGAAATGGGTTGCTTCCGTTTCCTGTCTTGCGGAGCACCATGCCAGCAGCGGTGCCAGCGGAACTGGTGGTCAGTGCCGGTGTCAACGGTTGCTTGTGACAGGACCGAGACTTGGTGTAGGGTATAAGGAACTGCAGGTACTTGGACAGATAGTACTTGCGCTTGCCACGCCCAGTTTGTGTGCGGGCCAGCTTCAGGGAACGCAGGAAACTGCTTCGGATCGTGCGCCATCGTTCACGGCAATTGCGTACTGTAAAAAATAAGTTCATTATTTAGTGGATAATTATGAAGGTTTTCCTTAAATTTAAAAACAATTCCTTGGTAAACATGAAAGTTCATAAGACAATCTACACATCTCGCTCGCACTCGCTTTAACTCCTTAGCCGGTGTAGCTTATGCCATAACGGACAAAGCCTGGGGTACCGGGTATTCAGTGTAGCTTTCTTTCTTGCTTCTCTTTCTTCTGTACCTATTGCAGTGTATTTGCCAAGTGCAGCAATTACTGTAAACGTAAATTGGCTGCGGCAAATGCAAAAAATCAAAAGCAAACGCAAAAGCAAAGACTGAGCGACACAGTGACACACACACACACCTACACAAGCTTACAAACACAAAAGAAAAACGGCGGAAAAAACAACATCAAAAATTACAGTCACAAATGCACGCACACGGGCGCACAAAAGCTTGCATCATAGACGCACGCACACACACACACACACAGAAAGTGAAATGAGCACGCAATTTGGAAGCGAGTGTAAGAAGCAGAGGAAACGACTGGCGGAAAGGGGAGAGAGCTTCCCGCCCAGCAACACTTAATATTTACCCGTGTCCTTGATCTCATTGGCCACCTGCTGCCAGGCGCGCTGCACCTCCTCCTTCTTGCTGTAACCGGGATGCGTGTAATTCCAAAGGCACGGTTCGCCTTCGACGAACTGAACGAAGCGCACGTTGAAAACGGGATCGTCCTTGCGGGCCATTGCGGCCCAGCACATGCCTCCGTCTCGCTTTGGCTACTAGGCCGCTTATCCGTGGCTCTCCCGCTCCCGCTCTCTCTCTCTCTCTCTCTCTTGCTATCCCTTTGTGCGATCTGGATTGATGGCAGCGCAACGGTAAATCACAGCACAGGAGCGGCACGTGAAAAACAGAGGGGCGCCCAAGGAAAAGGGGCGTCGGAAATATATGAAAATGCGCTGCAACAGCAACAAACTACTGCTCGCAGCGGCCGCGCAACGAAAACTGAGCGTGAAAAGCCAACTGCGCGCAAATTGCAAATTGCAAATAGCAAATAGCAACAAAAGCTGCAGCGCAAACACTTTATGCTGGCACGCCAGCCAGCCAGCTAGTGCACTGCAGCAGCAGCAGCAACAACAAGTGGCGGCAGTTTTTAGACTGGCTAGGGTCGACTTTGCGATACCCTGTAATAATCCTTTTATATAATTGTATAAAATCGAATATAGAATTTCTTCGTGTGAGCTACTTTATATAATTACGATATTACGATTTATTAATAAATCAATAAACAAATAAATTGATGTCCTTCCTTTAACTCAGATGTTTTTAATTTCAAATCCAATTAAATTTGGTTATAAATAAAAGCCCAACGATTATCGATAAGCCCTGATAACCCGTCCGATTATCGCATGCAGGGTATCGGTGGAAAAAATGTACTGGCGAACACAACAGCTGCAGCAAAATTTGCAATAAAAATTGTATAAGCTATGCTATTCAAATGCAGCATTTGCAACGCGAGCTTCGTTTTATGAGTGTGCTGGTGTTTGTGTGTTAGTGTGAGTTGGAAAAGCTTTTGCATTTTGACGGCGATGACGTCACAGGCTGCATTTGTTGCATGCGATAGAAAGTAAACAAAGCAAAGACAAATGCAAAGGCAAAGCCAAGAGGTTGCAAAGAAAAAGCACAAAAGTGTCTCAGCAAATGCTACCAACTACAGCTTTTGTCTTATTTTATTTATAACAATCTATAGACTACTTTTAGAGCTCTAAACATTTTCAATATATATATTATTTTAATAATAATATAAATTTCGAACTATTTAAAAAACTTGCAAGATGGATTTTGCAGGTCTATAAATGGTAAAAAATAAAAGATAGATACCACTTTTATTGGGCTTAAAAGGTTTTAATGTTGTAATTTAATACCTAAAATCTTTATAACAACTACCGTTACAGCTGGTATATCACTCGAATAATAATATGTGTGCAAAGTTGACCAACTTTGTATCGATTTTGGTAACGACTCGTGCCTTGCATATTAATTATTACGACAGGCATAAAGGTATTTATTTTAATTCGTAATCGAAAATTACAACGTGAATAACGGTTAATGGGCCACTTCCTTGTTCCACTGAAGAACAATGAAACCATGAAACGAGAACATAAAAAAGAACGGCTCCTTGTGCACCCCGAATTCTTCAAGGTCAATATGTTAAGTCTTCTGTCTAAATTCTGCAAAATATACGAGTGGATCGTGATTGCTCGGATTTAAAAATACTCTTTTCCAGGACACCAGTTTGCGACACCAAGCACGTGCTTGTTAGGATTAGGTAATGATAAGCGCGATAAGAGAAAGCATAGGTTAAAAAATGCTAGGATATCACTTTGAACTATTTAGGTTTACTTAAATATATAAAATAAAATTCGATTTAAAAGAATATTCTTAGAATTATTCTTATTCTTATTTAAAAAATATTTTATGTTGATTGATTTATTATTAAGCAAGGTAAGACAAGAATCTCCTGTCGATTTAACTGATTAAAACTTATTTTTAAACCCACTGTAGTGGATTTTTATCAGTAGCTCGTAAATGTTGAATGGTTATGCCGGTTTCACTAAATCGTTTTATTATATGTGATTCAGTCTGATTGCAACGGGTACAGTACAAACTGACTATATGTAGTATGATATAATATGATTTGATTTCTACCAAATAATATAGAATTTAATATAATAAATATTAATATAGAGTAATAGGATATGATAACATATTTACATTAATTTTGTATGTACCTTCCAGTGTTCATTTATACAGTCAGTTTAGTGACAACACTATTCCAGTTGTGTTGATCATAAATATAACA
>JAEIIG010015077.1:0-60238 GCA_018904695.1 Drosophila parvula
AATAAACAAATAAAGCATTTAGCGTTTCTACTTTTGGTGTTATAACAAAAATATATTTAAATAGTATTTTAATTATTTAGAATGGTAAATTGAGTCTTAGAAATATATTTTAATTTAAGCCCGTAAAACAATTTAAGCAGTTAAATTAATCAAAGCCTTCTTATGGCTGTTTATTAAGTTATATGTATAGTATTAAGACAGCAAATAGTGCTTAATGGCCTTAAATGTCATCTCCCCTGGTTAAGTCCGGACAGCTTCGAGGCTCTACAGCTATTGTAAATAAATATTGACATCCAGACGACTATTGACAATTCAATTGCTTTATTGGCCGTGCGGGTAATATACATAAATACATGTAAATGGCAATCATTGGATTTGGGGTCCAGTAATATATTAACTTAATGTCCCTGCCAGTTACATCAACCCGAATACAAATATACCCAAGGACCAGGCACTCGTACAGCGTATGAAAAGTATACAAAACACGTCGGGCTCCCTGGCGCCTGTTTAATTTCACTTAACGTTTAACCTGCTGCCATTAATCGAGCGCAATTAACGCGCCTTTAATGGCAGAGCTGGCCAGCTTTGCAATCAGTTTATGCACACACACACACACACAGTGCACACACACACAGAGCTCAGCTCGACACATACATGCATATTTAATTAGCAAAGTCAACGCTCAGTACTCAAGGAAGGTTAACTGGAAAGAAGGACGAAGCTTGGGGGAGGAGATGGGAAATGCGTCGCTTGATAAATAGCCAATAATTCTTACGCAGCCGTGAGGAAGGCATGCTCCGACCCAGAGCCACTCTAGAGCCACCCAAAAGCCACCCTAGAGCCACCCTCAGAGCCACTGGGCAGAAGCTCGGGGCTCGTTGAGAACAAAATAAATTGCCGGCATCTAACCTTGAGCGTGTGTTGTGGCTATTATCATTTGTAATTTGCAGCAATTAGTTGGGGCTCAAAAATTCTAAAGCAAACTTTGTCGGGAACAACAACAGCCGCGGCGGGCGGGGCGGGAGCAGGGACGAGGACTGGAACAAGGACGCCGACTAGGAACAGAGCCAGCGGCCACGTGGTCCTGGCCGAGACCCAAGTCCCGGCAGAGGGCAAAAACAAACAGCGGCAAAAAAAGAATTTATTGAGCTGGGGCCAGCTTACATATTTATAAGGCACATTAAATTAATTTACGCATGTTTGTCCCTATTCCGGCGGGGTGGTATCGAGGTGAGAGAATGTCCCTACCACCCCTACGTATATATACCCCTGTTTGTACTGCCCGTCTCCCGGCGCCCCGGGGGTTAGTTCAATGCCATTGATGAGGTCTAATGCTCCCGGGACATCCGAGTCATCAGGCGGCGACTCATTGAACGTTCGCAGAGCCACTGACTGGCGGCACACACTTAGACCACGAAAGTGCACTTCAATGAATAATTACTTTGATGGGCGGGACAGACGCCCACCAGCCACTAAAGCAACGACGCAGAGGTCCAATTAAGCAGACGAGGAAGGTGGACTCCTAACGGTATTAAATCGTTATCAAATTTGTGCCTTAAATGCTTCGAATGGGGGTTAGCTTAAGGGAAATATTAGAAATCATTTTGTAGGCACTATGTGTAAAGGATATATGTGTTATGATTGCAAAATATATAATATAAACATGGTACAACACACTACAAGTTTTAATATTTATGCTTAAAGATCTCCATCTGCTTCTTAACGAAATGGCGAAGGAGACATCTCCGACTCATAAAGATGAAATATTCTTGAAAAATCAACAATCCTGTATGGCTACTTCCGTTAACCACTAAGTTCCTCGTAGTCCCAAGTCAATGCCACAGAATGAACAGGATCTTCACGTGCAGGACATTTTAATTACAGTCAGTCAGTGTTCTATATGGATTTGGTGGATTATCGAAAAATGCTGGAGTACAGGACTAAAGCCTTATTGCATGCTGCTCATTCCAATTCGGGTACGAGTCCCACTTAGGGAGCTCAGGGCAATCAGTGCTGTCCGCATCAATCTGTGCGCAGCAGGGGGAGCTGCAACTTGCAACACGGTCCCCACTGCCACCGCCACCACCAACAAATCGATTTCCCAATCAGAAGCAGCCATCTTGTCGCCCGTTCAAGAGGATGTCACTGGCGATTGCCTTTCACACTGGCTTTTGCCAGGGGGAACTCTAATCTCTTCGAACTGTTTATGGTGGCGATACGCACTGTACTGTGCAAGTATATGCATATGTATGTATACATATGTGCATCCATATTCAATAAGAAATCATAGACTTAGTCAGGCATTCATGGCATTCTGTATCATTTGGCAAACGTGTGTGTGTCCAGCGCCAGAATTTTCCATTTGGGATTACATGCCGTCCCTTGAGCAAACACACAATTTATAGCAAACAGCCAGGCCAACAACAATTAGTTTTATTGATGGAAGCGTTGCCATAACACATATGTCCCGGCATAAATAATAGATTTGAAGCCGCCACCGCACCAACTCCAGCCGGTGCCGCACCAGAAACCGACAGAACAAAGCCAAAACCAGAAGCAGCAAAAGCAGAAGCAGAAGCAGAAGCACAGATGTACATGCAAAGTTTTTCCTTGCCAGCCGTATCCATTTTACACTCGCACAACTCAAGCCGAAGGCAAATGGTGTGCGACTTATGCTGATCCGTATGCCACTTCCACTGCCACCTCCACTTCCGCCACTGCGGGAGCAGAGGAGGAACTCTTGGCCCGGTCCCCTTGTGTTAGATAAATTGCAGTTTAAACCTACTTACATGCATGTGCCGGCCCCACCCCCAGCTGCACTGCAATCCCAGCCCGACCCGACACTGAGACCGGGTCCACGATTCCCATTGCCATAAACATTTTGGGCACAGTCAGCAAAGAATTGGCGGAGAGGGTGTCCTGCACTCTGCAAAAAAATACCGCGAAATCGATTTTTAATTTCCAAATTTACCACGAACAAATCGAGTGAGATTGGCCGGAACCTATAGTCAAAAGTGGGTCACACAGTTCAATTGCAAGGGCACAGACATATTTGTGGGATCTATTTTATTCAGTGAATAAATAACTATGTTTGTAATTTGTAATTTTAAAATGTGAAAAGAAATCTCGATCGTCGATTTCAGAACTTAAAACTTTTGCCTCTAGTTGACAAGTCAACTCGTCATCTTTACTCGTCGTCTTTACTCTTTGTCTTTATTCGATTTTGATGCGAGTACTGTACTCGTCGTCAGTACTCGTTGACGTTACTAGTAGTCTTTACTTGTTGTCTGTCCTCATTGTGTCTCTCGTCTCCTTTACTCTTTGTCTCCTCTTTTTTTTTCTTAGTCGTTACTCGTCTTCTTAACTCGTTGTCTTTCTTCATCGTTTTTATTCGTTCTGTTTACTCTTCATTTTTACTAGTTATTATTTACAGGTCGTCTTTAGCGACGTGTATACTCGTTCTCTTTAATTGTCTTCTCGTTACTTGCTCGGTAGTCTCAATGGTTGTGGTCTAGCGTATTCATTGTATGTGATCTTATTTTACTTTGATGGAAAATTTAACATAATTTATTATACAATGCAAACAAATGCTGAACACAACCAAAAATATTTGCTTGAACAATTTCTGAAACAATTACCAAGTCCAGAATTGTTTTTTAATTTCTTGATCCAAATTTCCATTTTCTCCCCAGTTACTCAAATGTCAAATAACTAATATTTCGTTGAGCGTAGAGCTGGTTAAATGAAATGGGGCGCAAGCGTTGCCAATGTTGCATGCCACATGTGAATGCATTCGCCACACTGCCATTTGCCTCTTTTTTTTGACTGCCTGCCAAGCTGAAATTGGAATAGACTCCGGCTTAGTGCTGGCATTGTACGAGTAAGCGGCTCAATATATTTTTAATATACTTAGTTGGATGGCGACATTGTGGAGTTCGGACGGGGTGGTGGCGGCGCTTGCCTTGTTGCCAGACAGGCAGGCAGGCAATTGGAGCTTTGGCGGTAAAAGTTAATACGATTTAACCGGATCAGAGGCCGCAGACAACGAGCGCAGAAATATGTAAAATATATGCCCCGACAAACTCACTGGTGGCCGGGAGCGGGGGCAACTACGCCACTTTGACTGGGCCCAAAAATATGTATTAGGCCACTTGCCTGCTGGCTGCTGACTGCCACTCGAGGGCGGGGCCAGATTTGTTGAGCTCATTCGCTTCATGAATAATTTGCGCCACAGCGTCGGCATCCCAGGGGTCCTCAGTCCTCAGTCCTCAGTCTCTAACCCGCAATCGACCCGCCTCAACCCGCGGGGCAAACAATAAACAAATGGGCAAAAACATATGCAAAGGGCTTCTCCGCCAAGGAGGAGCGTATTCAAATAGAGTTGACAGACGAGTGACGAGCGCGGCGCTCGGGTGGGGGCATCGATGGCGTCACCGTGCAGCGGGTCGGGAGGGGTCGCGGTGGGTCCTTGAGGTCTTCGCAGTTAGCAAGTCATCTAGTCATCTAGCCATCAGGCGCCTCCGAACAGCAAACAAATGGTCTCAGGTCGCAGCGCGATAAAAACGTGTGAAATGGCATTTGGCAGAGGCCGTATCCTCATTCTCATCCTGATTCCCATCCTCTGCCTCAGCCTCATTCTCTCATCTTTCACAGCTCACTGCTGACATGCCCATCCGCATCCCTGCTTGTCCCGGTCACCGGTTTATCTATCTCACTTCACCTTTTGGCAAATGATAGTTTTTATCGCTCTGGCCCCGGGACTCGAGTGTTTTTCGGGACGATGAGTTATGGTAGCTGCATCAAAAGGCTTGGCAAAAACAACACAAGGCGCTGCCGAGAAGGTGTGTAAGGCTCCCGTCCACACATGACCATCAGCATCGCCATCAGCAGCAGCAGCAGCAGCAGCAGCATCAGCATCGGCTTCAGCCTCAGCCTCGGCATCAGCATCAACATCAGTCTTTGGCTGCTCCACAGCTTACCCGCTCTCCGAAGGAGACACGAAACGTGTGCTCAATCCATCACTTGCCTGTCATTGGCGTCTTGGCCAGTAGCCGAGCGTGGCAGTAACCCATGCCGGCTATCCAGCATCCCCGCCAGCATATAGTGGCTTCCGACTGCAGATAATGTTTATTGACCTGCTAGCTGGTTAATTTTAATACCGCCACAGCCTGATTTATTGCCCGGCGCTGGACAATTGAAGGTCCTCGTCCTTTGCCGTAGCCCTCCTCCAATGGCAATACAATAAACTGCACTTGGTGGCCTGGAAAAATGTCTCATTAAGCGGGCGGACCACGCCCCCGCCGAAGGCAACATAAAAAACTCGTTTACCTGCATTAAGCGAAACACTCAGCAGACGGCTGAGGCATAAAGGAAATGTGACAGCCTCCGGCGGGAGGTCCTTCTGCTGGTCCTTGGTCCTTGGTCCTTAGTTCCGCCGAATCCCAGGGCGGATGCCACAAGTGCCCCACTGTTCGCACGTGAAGAGGAAAAGCTGCTCGAGCTTCTGTTCATCCTGCTGCTATGCTCCTTTGTCTGCCCCCCATATCCACGTCCCCTGCAGCGCAGCCGAAAATGCAAATCAGCTGTAAAGCAACGCGCTTGTGGGGGGGATAACATTCCACCCAAAACCCCACTCATCCAGCCCATCGCACATCGCGCAACCCGGCAGCAAGGACCCTTATAGCCTGCCAGGACCTCCTTGTAATTGCGCGCACTTGGCGGTTAATGGGGGCGACAGGAGCAATCTCAAAAGAAATGTATGAAATTTGTATGGGCCAAGGCAGGCGAAAGTGCAATCCCCCACACAATGAAGGGAGCAACGGGATCAGGGATGGATTTACTCGAAATCGCGGGCTTTCCTTAAAGTAATCCTCGAAGGAGGCAACAATGAAATTATGTCTTGGTTGTTTGGGAAGCCTTCTGATTTCGAAAATCCATTCTTAGCTTGCTTAAGATTAAGCTGGTTATAAATGTAGTTTGGATAAATATCTATAGCTAGCCAAAGAACACGGAATGTACTGACAATCTTCTCTCATACCTGAATGCCTCAGTGAACGCTTTTCCAACTCACTGATCGATCGTGTGTTTTGCCCAAAAGGAAAGCCACTCGTTTCGCTTTCTCTAACCCTTTTTAGCTCCCCTTTCTCGTTCCCCCCTTCCTGCTCCTTTGTTTGCTGTGGCTTTCCAGCCCTGCCTTTTGTTCTTCAGAGGCCACTTGACTTAACTCATCTCGAGGCAACTCATCTCGTCACCTGGCCCTCTCGTTCATTCGCCACGGATGTGCTTGGGAATTATGCGTCAAATGCTCTACTTCAGCTCAGACTATCCCCCTTTCATCGCCGCTTACCGTGCCCCTGTCGCCTTTGCCGCTCTCATGCTATTGTTATTGTTGCCATTCGGTGCAGGTTAAACGTTGCGTATGCGTGATTTACATGCGCTTTGTTTGGGCTTCCCCTTCACTCGCTGCTGCCGCTGCTGCTGCTCCTCCAACTCCTGTTATTGTTATTGTTTTCGCTCGGCCAAAGCCAAAGCCAGAGCCAGCGTTTTGGCTTACAACTGGAGCCTGTCAACTGTGAACTGTAACAAAAATTAGCAATAGACAAACACGGCCCTCTCTCCCTCTTTTGGCATGGCAACTATGCACCGGACGAAAATCAAGTCTAGCGTACGTGACTTTTGATTATCAACAGCCAGACAGGGCAAAAAAACGAAGAATGTGTACAAATGTAACATTAATTACTCATCCTCATAACACATTCGGTACTCAGAGAAAATTTCACGAAATATTTATAAGTTGATACAAGAAAAATGAATTATTATTAAGTTATTAAAGGAATTTTGTTTTTGAATCAATTTAAGAACCATGGTCTTAGATAATTTCGTTTATAAAACTCGTATGCCTTTGCCTTGACTTTATTTTTTAATTATACATTTAATTTTAATAACTTTATGGCATAGAAATTTTTATTTGTAAACTATTAGAATTGTACTTATTTTGAGGTATAATCTTTTACAACTTCGAGCTTGTTGTGCATCCTTATTCCTCCTTATTCCGAATTAGTTTTATATTTCTTAGAATTTTAGGTCAAGCCACCAAAAACGAAGTATTACTTTTAAATCTTTATTTATATTTAATAGGTTTTTAAGGCAACATAATTTAAAGCCTTATATTGACCAGGATCTGCGAATTTTCATAATGCAACTTAGGGATTTAAGAATGAATATAAAATAAGATAAAAGAAGCAGTAATAATTAATTACTTTCACTTCCCTGGCTAGACAGTCTGCGCAAGAAACCACTACGAAAAGTTTAAGTATTTTCGTTTGAATTTTCATTGGAATTTTCATTGGACCTTTCAGACATGATTACAAAAAATTAGCCCTCCATGTATCGATTATATTATGCGCTGTAATTAAATCACTCTCCTCTCAACAAAATTAGTATTTTTCCATACGCTTTATACGGTTGCCAATGATTGCTGACCGCGGCTCTTCGCACCTTTGCCGTGGTTAAGCTGCGGTAGCAGTGCGATTACCCTTATTGGGTTTAAACGTAATTAATTTCGGACTAACCCTTTTTCTTCCCGTGTACCGTGTGTGTGTGTGTGTGCTTTGGCATTAGCCAATTATGCAGACGACGCATTTAACGTGGGACCAGAAGGCAGTCAAGGCAACAGGAGCAGGAGCAGTCAGGCAGCCAGCGAAGCGACTGACGACAGCGCTGAACCGCTTTATGCCTTTTGTTCTCGTGTATCAACTTGGCAATTTGTAAGCAATTTACGTGGCTCGAGCTAATTAACTCGCCATATTTTCTATGCCTACAAAGTTTCAATGAGCCGGCCTGAGCCGAAAGCAGCCACCTCCTTTGCCAAGGCATAGACAACATCTTCGCCTCGATTTTGGGCAGCACGAGGTGACCCACTGACTCGGTGACTCGGTGACTCGGTGACAGAGTTCCTTGTTAACCCAGTGACTGGGCCAAGAGAGCGAGAGAAGAGCGCTGGCTGAGGGTTAAGAGAGCGCTGGGCGCGAGCCCTGAGAGCTGGCAACATGTTGCGAAAGGAGCTTGGCCGCCACATGTTGCCGGCACTTTCAATTATCTGTGCGATAGAAAATTAAAATAATGAACAGTGGCTCACACACACACACACACACACACTGGCACACTGTGGCCAACACACACCTCAATGCACATGTGTGCGCTGGCATTCAAATACGTTGGCTTGGAGGGAAAAATATGTAAATGCTGCTGGCATATCGTCTATGGGAATATGCGGAATATACGAGCACCTATAGATGGATGCGAGTGGCAAGTGGACGGGGCGGGGCAATGGCAGGCGAGGAAATTGCGGCATTTACGTGGCGGGCCAAGGACTTGGCTTGGCTCTTCATCAGCTCCGTATGCCGCTGTCTTTCTGCTTCCACTCGCCGCCTCGCCTTGTTTTTTGAAGTTTTCGCCTCATGGCTCATCGAACACTCCCAGTCCCTGTCCCACTCCCAGTTCCACATCTCCTTCCACTTCCCGCTCTCATTCTCACCCGTGGCAAGGACACCCAAAATAAACATAATCTGAGCCGGGGTGTGTGTGTGCGTCGAAATGCTAAAAGCGTCTGCCTCAGAGCCCAGAACAACGTGGCACATTATTTAATCAAGCGTAGAAATTGAATAGGCCCTTAAAAACTTTTGCCCGAGGCACTTAACCCCCAGTGAAAATAGAAATTGACGACATCGCCAGCCAACTTGAAGAATTCCAGTCCCAACGAGAAAAAAAAAAGGGGGAATCCTCAGACCCGACCAAGTATAAGAGACCAAGACCGAGACGAACCCAAAATCCCCGAGCAGACGAGTAGAAAAATGAGCTGATAAGGGAATTTCATGCAAAATTGGTAAGCCAACAACCTGATTACTTAATTGCCAGTTTGCGGCCTGCCTGACTTCAATATCTGGCCGTGTCCTTTGGCCCTCGTCCTGCCTCGACTGTCTGCAAGTCATAAATTTCACAGCTCAAAAGATGTCGCTGCAAATGGAGCATAAAGTGTTCGGCTGAGCTGTGACTTGAAAGTCGAATGCGGAGATTTTCGGGGCGAAATCGAGGAGGTGTCAAGTTACTCGCATTTGACAAGGGTTCAAGGCAAACCCAAAAGCACACAAGTAGTGTTAAACTGCTAGCGCATGCAAAGCAGGTTCCAGGTCCAGAGGTCCCCCGAAAGTTTCTTGGTAATTACATTAATTTGTCGATTACTTCATAATCATTTTCCCAGCTTAATGCCAAGCAATTAATGGATTCGACTGCGAACTTTGGGGCTCTTAAATCGATCTCCCATATCTCTGCCTTGGCCCCAACTCACTTTGGCAATTGGATTGGAATGCCCCTTCTCTTTTTTTTTTTTTTTGCCCCAGAGTGAGGTTGAATTTCTCAGCGAGCTCCCTGGTTATGGATAGGTTTTTGGGGGCTGCAAACTTAATTTTAATTCTCACGCTTTGCCAGCTGCCATTACTTCGGGGCCCCATGTCAAAGGCCTCTGGGGATGGGAACTCTGACTCGTACGCGAAATTCGGTTTTGGGCAGCTCTCCATGGAAGTGGCAGGAGCAGAGTCCTGGTCCTTGGCTGACCATTTCCACGGCTTCCGTTCTCTCGACTCCGGCTCGCTGGAACTACTATTTGATTTCAGCATTGATTTATGAGCGTGTCCGGTTCACGTAGTGCCCGTACATAGCCATCGACTGGCTGTCCGCATCCGCATCCGTGTCCGCATCGGGGCAGCCATGTTCGTGTTGCGCTGCCTTTGGCAGATTTGCTTTCGCAGTCCGCTCAGTTGAGCCGGCGACTGGCAGCTGATTGCCCAAAGTCAGTAAATTAAAGTTCATTCAGCAGCTCAGAAAGGTTCGGTGAGGGGATTGATTCGGTTCCTGACTCTGCCTCTGACGCTGAAGCTGGCGCACATTTGTAATTTATTCGCTGGCAAAAACCACAAAAGCAAAAGCAAAATAGATATTTATTAACATATAAATTATGCATGTGATTGGCCTCAACGGGGCGGCTCGATACGGAGTGATGTCGGTTTGAGGATGAGGACAGGTCCGATGATTAATCGACTGTCTCGTTGGCATCGTGGGCCTTTAAAGCCAACTGCTAATTTCCTATTTTAAACTCACGCTAGGCACCCTTTTGTGCTATTATACATATATGTAACATAAGTATATATATACATATATAGCATTAAACTCCGCCATCAGCAGCGCTGATAAAGTAAAGGCGAGGATAGTTCTGCCTGTCACATAAATCGGATCAATAAATGATGATATTATGCTACCGCAGGGACACATTCAGCTGCCACACTCGCACAGAGGCATTTACACTGGGAGAATTGCGAGAAATACAGATAATATTATAGGAAAATTTGGTATTTAGTAATCTTATAAATAAAGATTATTCAAAATAATATTTAGGATTGGTTATGATGAGGTTCGAAGTATTTTTACTGTATTTTAGAAGACTTTTGGTCATTAAATCATCATACAGACCTTGAAGGAAATTGAAAAGGCCTTTTTATGCAAGAAAAGAGTGTGACCAAGGTTAATTGTTTTCCTGCCATAAAAGAATCTTATATTTCTAATCATTTAGCAGTGTTCTTCTAAACACCTGATCATTTTTATCCACATTAAAAATTGAAATATCATATATACTACGTTACAAAAATCGGTGTAAACTTCCCGAATGTGTGAGAGGTGAAAATTCACTCTATATCGTTTCAATAACATAGTTTCCCAACTTTACACATTACTTTCTGGACAAGGTTTTCCATCCTATTTACCTTACACCTCGAATAACTATATTATAATAACTTGATTTATTCAGAAATAATTAATTTAATATTATTATTTATTAACATATTATTATAGGGTTTATTTATAGGGCTCAGAGTGAATATAAGCCCGTAAGTAGTGGGTTTATTTCCGCTGTGGAGCAGAGAAAGCGACTGCTGCCAAGTCGTAGGTGGCAACACATTAAGATAAAGTGACAACGCCTCCATGGAGCACAGTGGACGTTGAGGATGCGCGCCCGTGCCGATGCAGAAAAGGGGTAGCCTGAGCGCCGAGCCAGGGGGGAATGAGATGACAGGGGCGCCGGGACGGGCCATCGCTCTGAAGGACAAACAGAAATCAGGCGGCAAACATCAAGAGGGAGTGGAGGTAGAGGGGCGACACTGGCAGTGGGACTGGCTTGGGTACACAAATGAATTGTATACATGTCCCGCTTCGCGTGGCTGTATATATGCGTGTGTCTGTGTGTGTGTAAGGGGGATAAGCTTTTATTTTCGCTTGGCATTTTATGCGCATCACGCATACGCACTGTTACACACTGGCGAACGGCGAACGTTGAACAGCGAACGGAGATGGCAGCAGATAGGAGATAGCGGATGGCGGATAGCATAGATGTGTGTGCTCAACATACAGGGACATGCAGAAGCGCAAACAGCGCGCTCCGCTTTGCATCAAAGGGAGTGGGGGCCACGGATTCGGGCAAGGGTTCTTGCTATAATGACATTTAGCTTTTGAAACAATGTAAACAGCAGCAGCAGCAGCAGCAGCGGCGAAGACAACGTCGAAGTTCAAAGTTGGCTCTGGCTGTAGGCCGCCGAAAGTTGCCCTAAGTACCAGCGCACACACACTTGGCAGGGCAGCAAAGACGGATGAGGAGGCTAACGAGGGAGTGGGGGAGAGGGTGAGAGAGATCAGGACTCAACCATGACAAAGGAGCCTGAGCTGTGTGTGTGCCCTGGAATTTTGCATGAGCCATCCAACCAGCCACCGCAAATAGTGAAGGGATACGTACGCAGGCACGCACCCACCTGCTCACAGGTAGGCGAGGACTGTCAAGCCAGGTAAACTGTCAAGTTAAGCCCAGTGAGAAGCCATAAATTGCCACTGGAGGCGGGGAGAACCGACCAGGAGGCGGAACCCAGTGAAACCGACAAGACGCTGACATTAACTAGGCCAGATATTGAGACAGCTCCAGGACGGATATGAGCCCCCAAAACCATTCCTCATGCAATCGGACAGCCAGCGCCGAGGACTCTCAACTCAGACCCAAAGCGGGTCAAGTTCCATTGCTGGCTTTGATTAAGTGCGGCGATAACAAGGAGAAATCGCTATCCAGAGGCTGTAGAGAGCGGAGGAGGCGAAGAGCTGCAGAGCCGTACAGCCGCATAGCAGGAGAGCCAGTGAGCCTGTGAGCCTCCCAGCCTGAGAGCCGGAGTTATTGTTGGGCAAATTGATGCTTTCACGTGCAGATGGATGGGCCATGGGCATTATGTATTTCCATAGCTCCTTTGTTGCCGCCGCCGAGTATTCAAATGACATATTATATAACATTGTGAAAACATTTACGCTCGCTTGTAAATATTTCAATTTATTTAATGCCAACGCCCCGAGTGGGTATCTTTTATGTGCATCTAGCTGGCCTGCACTCCGCCACAACCGGGATCCGCATAAAGAATGGGCTGCCATAATCATATGCCAATAAAAAGTCGGTTAGCAGGGACTCCTCTTTGGGCTTAGCCGGGGCTTTAGGTTCAGGTTGGGGATTGGGATTGGGACACGTTATCATTATGCGCTACATCGCTTACACATGTGGCCTAGGCGAGGGTCGGTCTGCGGGCTGCGGGGGCTTTATAATACATTCAATTCATGGCCAGAACAAATGATGTGGAAATGTAAAATAGATGCCCGGCCACGCAAGATGCCGCCCAAAACGCTCCGGTTAACTGGCACAGCATGTGGCCATCTGTGGCACTGAGGAAAAAATCCTATTAAGAGCAGAAGAAACTGTTTTATTACAACAATGTAACTTTAGAAGGTGAAGGGAAAAAATAATTAGAAATATACATTCTTAAGACTTAAATATAAAAGAAACACATTCTATAAATCCTTCTTACTAAGTAATAATTAATGAAATGTAAACCTTCCTTTTTTTACCAAGAAAAACCTCGAACACAATAAGATCAAACCCCAGAATAATTAAACGGAAATCAAATCTTTCTTCTAATAAACATAAATACGTTTCTAAGAAGTCAGAATACCACATAAAATTCCGTATAAATTCTGTATAAATTCTCCATAAATTCTGTCGTAATGACTTCTTGGAAATGCGTCTTTATTTTAACGATTTTTGTTTAGTGTGAGTCGAAGGAGAAGTAGCAGAGCCCATAAGGCATCCAACATAATGGTGGGATAATCGCCACCGACACATGCACACTTGAAATGACAGTGGATTGCCAATTGCCCAAACCCTGTCACGTTCTCGACGTTGATGACCAGCCAGGATAGGATCAGATGGCATCGAACTGGAGGAAGGAGAGACTTCATTAGCTGCAACGGCAGCGTTTAATTTTTATGGTCATGTGCCTAAATGCAATTCGAGAAGAGGAGTCGGTAGCCCCTAGCCCATAGCCAATTGTACTGGCTTTTATGGCTTCGAACCCCTAACGAGCTCTAATTGAACAGAAGGGGGGCGCCTGTATCGCAAGGGGTGGTGCCTTTAAAAGCCAGTAGCTGTGCGGACTCTGCCGATGGCTTTGTAATTGGCTAACTGTTATTGTTAAATGGGAACTGGAGAGCGTAGCCACTGAGGACGAACCAATTTCAGGGCTGCACAAAGGAGGCAATGACAAGAGCAAGGTGACTCTGCTGGGCCCACGAAATTGAGTAAAAATAAACGAACATGACGTGCAGGAAGGATGCCATGGACATCCGGCCGAGGAGAGACTGCTGGCATCACTCATACGTCGTGTGGCCGCAAGAAAATGTGAATGCTTTGCGGTGAGCTACCGGAGTGGGCGTGTCATTAACTACCGCCTTGCTAATGAAACGAAATCTCCTTCACGACATAATCTCATTATACTTATATATGTCCTCGCATACAAATAAATTCTGCCCCGATATGATGTGTTCTGTTCGTTCGGCAATCAAAGTGGTGTGGCGTGGGTCCACATGCTCCTTCCGGCGTGCATTGTTATGACTCCCCGGGCTATTAATTGTGCTTAGTTCCGTGGCGGGGCCGTTGCGCCCTTAGTGCCTGGCACTTTGTTAATCGCATGATGGAGAACTGGCCAGATGGGAGCCAGCCGTCGCCGATAAGGCCAACAACAGGAGAGGATGTGCCTAACTGCCTGCCAGTGTATTTGCCCGGTGTCTTCATATTTCAGGCATTTATGGCCTGGTATTTGCCTGGCAGGCGGCTCTTCTCCGGCCGCCTGCTAAACTCTTCCGCCTTGCCAGAGCCACATTCAACTGACCTTTGAACTAGTTTTCAATTAAGGCTGCAGGAGATGCGAAAGATGCAAACGGTCCTGGGTCCAGTGTCCAGGGTCCCGGGTTCGTGGGCCTTTTGTGGCATTTACTTAGCATTTACTTTTGTATAAAACTATAACATGCAAGCAAGTTTCATAAATCACGGCTCTAAGCCGAGCACAAGTGAAAAATCGTAGCCCCAATTTTAATTAAAAGCGTGCAAAACACGATACCCTCTGCCTGGCTGCCTGGCTGCCTGCACCATTCCTTTTCACACACACATTTTGGTATACACACACACACACACACACCCCGTACCCTGGCAAGTCGTATACAATGTTTTTCCGAGGAAAGCCTGTAAAGCCTTGCGCCTGAATAATGATTGAAAAACAAGGCAAGACTGAGACTTACACCCCGCCCCATCAACGAGTTGTATAAACTCAAGAATGAAGTTTGTTTAAAATAATTTGCAGGCTGTCCAGGCTTAGACCCCCAAGCCCCACAGCTGCCCCATATTGTTCCCCGGAATCCTACCCAGCTCAGGGCCAACGCCTCCGTCTTGTTTGCTTATTTGCAGAGCCCATTTGTTGCCCGGGTACGTGAGAGTTCGCTTTCGGGTTTCCCCACTCCATTCCACTTTGCCTACTCCTCCTGGTTCCCTTTCCCTGTCCACCGTCCCCCGTCGCCTGTCCCCATTCCCGTAGACGGCGGCGACAAAAGTCTTTAATTTCTGGCCAATAACAACGGCAACAGCTTCGGCTACGGCCATGCCAGCAATGCCAAAAGCTTTTCAAAGCCACCGAAACGGGGGCGTTAACAAGCGCCAGAGACAAAACTTGCCGTTTATTTCCAACTACAACGCAGCTAGATAAACACAAAAACATATAGATACACTGGCAGAAAAGGGAGTGAAGAAGAAATTAAAAATATTCTTAATGGAATTCTTATATTTTTAGCAAGAAATAAACATTACTTGCTTAATTGTTTTGATTTTAAAGAGAGTATTTTATTTATTTATATATGATAGTATAAAATATTAAATGTTAAAAGTTATATATTCTGCCTGTGTAAGTATATATTTGGTTAGGGACAAGGGGGCGTGGATGATGGTGGGCTGAGGGCGGTATAAAACACTTTGAATGCTCTGCAGCCGCAGGGTATCAAGGGATTAGTTCCTGCACTTGAGCAAATATGCAAAGATCCCAAGTTTGTCTTCTCTTAATGAGTCCATCTCTAGTTGGCCAAGGGGCTTGGCAGAGGAATTGGAAAAGCGGAATTGGAGATAGATCTATGGGATGTAGGGTATTTCAGATTCTTATATTTAATATATATTAGATTAAATAGGGTGCTGCCACGAATCACAAGGATTTTTGCATTACTTAAGAAGGTGTAAAGAAATTTGTGAGGTACCAAATTCAATTTAAATTGGTTTTTCCGGACACATTTCCTAACGTTTGAAAGCCCATAGTGTTTTCTGTAGCACCCTCGTACATCTTTCTTGTGAATATTTGCATAAATAGTAGCTTATGTATATGCATGTTAATTGGATATATCCCTAATTTCCCCAACAATGAGTGACACATTAAATAGATTTACTTGTCACAGATTAAGCCCAACATATTAAAGATATAGTCCCCAACTGAAGCCAGGGAACTTAAAGCGAAAGTCTTTATTTTTCCATGTTTTATTTCCACCTATAAGTTTCCAACTCGATCGCAAATGTGAGCCTCTAGAGATTTTTCCGTTTGCTGGCAGCAAAATAAAGAGCTGCCAGGCAAAATGCAATGCTTTTTACATGCTGACGGTAGCGTACAATCCCCTTTAGCTTTCCTTTTCGCTCTGCTTAGAGGGGGGGTAAGTATATAACGACCCTTATCCGGCGGAAAGGGTAATTCCCATTCGGGCATTCCCCACTCAAGTGCCAGCCTCCGCGGCGCAGATAAGTGTGCATAAGCTCAAGTTGATATCGAGGTATGCGTGCCGTCGTAGTCATGGCCTAATAGCGTTTTGATACCCGCACATAAACAACAATGGCGCAACAACAACCCACGAACAACAACAGCAATGAGACAATAAAATGCAAAAGAGCCAGCCGCAAACGCAAACGCACCACCTAGCCCAGGCTCCACCCTTCTGCTCCTCCACTGGAGAGGTAATCCCAACCTGATGCTGTCTGTTTTCTAGTGTCTACGCCTGTGGCCTTCATCAGGGCAAAATGACGAGAAGGGGGTGGAACAGTGGCAGCCATAAAGAGGGGTCTCTGATCATCATTTGAATTTGAAAATGAAACTCCCACCGATAACTGAATCTATTTGAATTGCAATTTTCGAAAATTGATTTGCTAAGAGAATTCGTTGCATTAAACAGGTACTATGATAATAACTTACTCTGGGCTTAATATCTTTGTTTACTTTACTCAGAATAGATTCCAGAATATCTTAGAATATTTTAAAATGTTTTAGATCATCAAATATTTTCGTTTTCAGATCTTCTATTACTACCAAGCTCCAGGATGGCCACAATAACAGATAATTACACCGTTTTGTGACTGAATAACCGCCCCCTGGTAAACGTTATCTCCGTGTTAGCCTCTGCGGAACTGGTTAACAGGGGTTAGGGGGTTAGTAGGCAAAAGCCAAGCGCTTTTGGATTACGTAAAAGTAGGCACTTATTATGCTGGCAAGCACAACGAGTTGCGATTTATTGTTTGACGTTGCGCCAGCCGCGTGTTGCCCGCGCTTTGAGGTCACGGCCCCGCTTCACAACCGGATTTCCCCAGCTCCGAAGCAAACTCCTGGCTTAGCGCAAATGTTGATCTAATCCAGAGACGGAGACAGACAAACAACACATGACGTGACCCCGTACGGATACGGATGCCGGGGCGGAGCCATGACTACGCCGAATGGCAAAACAAACTCGAACTGCGGCTCCGTTTCCGCCGCTCCGAGGTTGAGTTGCGGCCCTGACGAATGGATTGAAGTTGCTGCAGGCTGCAGGCGTGGGAAGGTCCGAAATTTGGGGCTATATGTTTCGGGAAAAAAAAGGAAAGTGGGACTGGGACTAGACTGGGGCTGTTAAGTGGCCCAGTCAGCCGTAGAAGTTTTCGAGCCAATCTGCCGAGCTCCGTTAACGCATTTGCACAACCATTCCACTCCACTCGACTCCACTCCGGCTCTGGCCAAAATCCATTTCGACTTAACCCCCTGCCGGGCGTCGGGGGACACACACATTGTGAGATATTACCCGAATGACCTTTCATCTGGTCCCCCGAAATGGCATTTCAATCAATTCATAGGCCCCGGAAAATGGCTGAGAACAACACGAACGTGGGACCCTAGGTTCCGACCACTTAATGTCACAATAAAAATGTAACTAACCATGAAAATTACATGTTTCCCAGCAATTTGCCATTTTGACATCCTTCTGACGTCGCTGCATACGACTTGTGGGACCCGAAACCCAGCTTGAAACGCCCCCCGCTCCTCTGCCATCCAACTCTCTCTGATGTTTGGCCTTTGAGTCGAGTTGAGTTGTCCAGCCAGGCGGGCGGCAGGAGGCGGACAACCAATATTTATCAACAACGTAACGTTCGTGTTCGGCTCACGGACAAACTTCTTAAAAGCGTTCTTGCTCCTTCGATTGGCGCTGCAGAATTATAGAAAAAATCAAATAAAACACAAATAAAGCAAGGAAAATTGCAAAAGATGAGAGACGACGACGAAAAATAAAGTAAAAAGTAAAATACGAAGAAAAGAACAAAAACAAAAAATGTTGGTGCCGGCAAAATCAACCGAAATTCCTAGCAATAAAATCGACTTTTTTATTTTTTGTTTGTTGGCAGCCAAAATGAAAGTACTGCTGCCGTTCATTCATACATGCCCCGCCCCCCTCCCCGTCTATATAGAGAAGGTATATATGACCACCACCAGCTAAAACATACATATTATATTATATATAATATAGAAATGCGAAAATTGTCAACGTTTACATTCTTGGGTTCTTAGTTTCCTGGTGGTCGGTCCCGGTCGGTCTCCGTTTCCAGTTCCCTTTGTGTGTGTGTATGTGTATGTGCTTTCTATTTTTATTTTCCGTTTTCCCAGCTACGTTTTTCACTTCAGCTTTGCATCGCAATTCGAGTGGAAAATTGACATATGTTTACTTTGTTGCTGCCGCTGTCGTCGAAGCCCCCTATACCTCTGGCTCGTTGTTGTTGGCAAAGTTTTTTCCTGGTCCTCCAATCGGCCAGTTGCCGAAAGTCGAGCGTCATTAGATTGGTACGTTGTTAGCATTTCAGCTACTGGGACAGGAGGTACTCAGTGAGGACTCAGTTCTAGACTTGAACAGGTTCTCCTCCTCGCCCGGGTAAGTGTGATCAACATCGTCAATACGGGAAGGGGTGGCAAGCAAAGAGCATAGTTTTGAGAATTCACAATGACTGCAAGGACTATTTGTTTGTTGCTAGTTTTAGAGCTTTCCATATTAAATGGGGTCTTAATTATACCCTTGCAGAGGGTCCGTCTGTCCGTACGTATGCCGTATGTTTCTACGCAAACTATTCTCCCAGTTTTTGAGCTATTAGTCTGAAATTTTTAGTATATTCTTATTTTTATTTGCAAGCAGTATACATGATATATAGACCTAAATCGGACTACTATATCATATACCTGCCATAGGTACGATCGGTCTAATATATCATATATTCCCTATTTTTTTAAATGCCAAAATTAAACTCATTTATGCTTCTTTAATATGAATAAATCAGCAGATTTGACATTTAAAATCATATACCAGCCATAGCAACTAACCAACTAAATAGGCATATTCTGCAAGGGTATAAAAACTTCAGTTTCACACAAAGTTAGCTTTACTTACTAGTCTTTAAATAAAATAAAATACCATTTAAGAAATCCTTTAAATTCCAGTACTTTCAGGTTCTTCTTAGTCCCAGATCTTCCTCTCTTCCTTGGCTTAACCTTTGATTTCTTTTGGCTGCGCTTAATAGCTTTTTCCACGCCTCAAAGGGAATCCCTGAATCCCGGCTGCTGCATCCGCTCCAGCTTCAGCTTCAGCTCCTGCTACTGCAGTTGGCTCCGGGGTCAGGGTTAATGTTAATCCCTTTTCCGGGTGAATTGCAGTGCATTCGGAATTCCCTTTCATTGCGTGCCCATCATCGACATCTTCGTCCGCATCCGCGCTCGCATTTTAAGCGGCAATAAAAAATTAAATTAAATTATTGAAGCATTTTTTATTACATGTTTGTGCTTTCTTCTGCTGCTTTCCCTGGTTTCATGCTGCTCGCTTTCCCTTCTCCAGCTGCTATCGTTAGAGCATATTTATTAAGCAGGAAAATATTGAGAGAAGCCCATCAGGATAGTTGCTACTCAACGGAGGAGGAAGGGGAGGTGAGGAAGAGGGACAAAGGACTGCCATCAACAATTGGATATCTCTGTTTGTCGGGGGGTCTGGTTAAATTGCCCATTGAAAGGCCGCCGGGGGCACACAATTGTAGAATGGCAGGAGCAGAGGTTACTGCTGCCGTTGTTGTCGTTGCCGTTGCAACTTGCAAGGCCATCGAGTGGTGCTGTGTCAGCACAGAGATTACACTAGGAAGCAAGGTACTTAATATTATATTGCTTCTTTGAGTAATTTATGTAATGGGTTTTTATAACAAAACTGGTCTATCCAGGGTTTGTTTTTATAAAAAGATGTGTGATAATAAGAGATGTGCTTGTAATTATTTAAAACTTATTTATACCCATAATTCTATGAATTTGTATAAGTTTATACAATTTTGGACGATAAGTAACAATTATTTATTTATTAATTTGTAAGAAAGCAGATACAAGCATTTATATTATCAGGAAAAGGTCGACCTATTATATCGACAAAAATAATATATCGCAAATATTGTAAATATAGATATAACGATTTTTTAATTTAAAAAATATGGCCTTTATCTTTAAAATATAGATATAATCGAAAACTAGCTAACGAATAAAGTATTTAATTTATTTGTTTATTTAATTTATATATCGACTTTCGTGTAAAATATCGATGCATTATCGATATATCGATATTTCCTGCAATCCCTAGAGAAAACGAATTAAAATGAATACCTCAAAAAATATGATTTACTGCCTTTTTAAATATTGGAAATTAATATATTCCTTTAATACGATTTTTTTATTCCAAAGGGTCATTGGAAAAAAGGGACTTTGACTGCTACTTAGTGTTAACCATTATGCACTGACTCTGTGGTAAACGAAAGTGGGCGAACGTTGGCGGTGCTGAAAGTTGCCAAGTTGCAGGGGCTGAAAAACGAACGCCCATAAATGATTAATGGCCAAAGTTGCATTCGTATTTTGATGGCCCAAACACTTTTCATAATTTCGAGCGCTCGAAATTAGTCAGCTCTTTTTGCGGCCCCATTTATGGGGGCCCCCATTTATGGGGGCGATGCACATTAATGGCCATTTATTACTGTTTTCGGGGGCTGCTGCAAGCCAACCCTGGCCAACATTCCAACAACTGTCACTGCAAATGAAGTGTAAAGGAGATAGCCGTCAAGGGTTTGGGCCGAATTAGAATTCGGAATCGGAATGAATGCAATGCAGGGCGCCTCATTCTCAAGTTGCCAAGCGAGACCGACATGAGCCAATTTACATAACCCAGAACAACAAATAGTTACAAATTGAAAACTTTTGTCTGCCAAGATTGTAAGCGATTGTCTAGTCTCCCCTTTATGTCCTGTCCCTGCTCCTGCTCATGCTGCTCCTGCTGCTCCTGCTGCTCCTTCTGCTGCTCTTGATGCTGCCACTGCCATTGTTATAATCAAAGTGGTAGCTGAATAACAAGAAAAACACAGCAACTGATGCTGACAGAGACAGGACAGAGATACTTTCGCTCAGATACGGATACACTCGCACACACTCGGATACATTACGAGGCAAGAGAGAGAGCAATGTGTACGAGATTGGATGATGGCAGCCAGAGCGAAAAAGTATCGACAAGTTTGACGCTTTATGGCATTGTTTAGTGCCGCACATTTCGCCAAAAAACGTTTTTCAACTTTCACACAATTGCGCCATTTGTGCCGCGTCTTCAGGGGCGGTGGCAGCGGAGGATCTATAGATTTTAGCCTGGCCATGGCCATTGAAATCGGAACGAATCGGCACGGAATGGAGGGCGGGAACAGTCGAGTCGACACAAATCTGCTGACGGAAGCTAGCATTGACTTGGCCCACACACAGAATACAGCAGCAGGGCTTTTTATACGGAAAACGTGCAGAAAGTTTGAGTGCCAGCTTAGGAGCTGTTGGCAAAAAGTTATAAAACAGTAGATAATAAAATAATAAAATATATGTATTTGAATTGTGCCCGACGCGCGTCGCGTCCCTTTCACACTCCTTCTGCATCATTCACAGACACAGGCACAGGCACAGACACACAGAAACAGAAGCGGCGCACACACATAAAGTTTTTGTTTCAGGCGATAAAATTACATGTCAAATTGAATGTAACCTGCTATTTGTGCGCATTATGGTGGCCATAATTAAGCCCGCAATGGCCAAAGGGAATCGCCGCACGATGGCTGGTCAATCATGGGTTTATTTGATGTCTTAAACTTTGTGGGGAAATCGAAATTGGTATCGGAAGTGGAGTTGGAATCGCAGGCGCCTGCCGGATGACCTCAGTGCGTATCCGGCTCGGAGGGCTGCTATCATGAGTTATGTATGTACGTCTCCCCTCCGCGAAAATATTATTTAAATATTACTTTTCACCCAAAAAGCCCGCGCCAAATCCTATAAATCAACCGAAAGTCTCCTTCGGCTGAAAGGGAGATATCTAGATAGAAAAGTTTCGGGCGGGCGCGCAAGTTTCGAGCGAAGAACAACAAGAGAGATGCCTCAAATAAATTTGCAAAGAATCGAGCAAAACTTTGGAGCGTTGTGCGATTTGTTTTACCCCCGAAATGAAAATCGGGCGAAAATGTTGAATGGTAAATGGAAAATAGAAAATTGAAACTGAGAACCTGTCGGAAGGGGGGACGTCGCACCAAACTGCTGGGCAAAGTCACCTCGTTATTGTCCTTTCCCCCCTTCCGAAACCAGAGGAATCTCTGCGAGCGTTGAGTGCTTGGCTAAGCCGAATCAATGCGTTTTTTATGCTAATACAATCAATCGGTCTAATCGAATCAAACGTTTTGACAACCCAACGGGCCTCAAATGGAGCGTTTTGGGGCTTGTCTCAGTCTCAGTCCCGGGCTAGGGCCCTGTCCCGGCCATTGTCTCCGTCTCTTGTCTCGACCTATAAACTATCGCTGGGACAACAAGTACGCAATATGCATAAAACTTTATATGGCATTTAAATCGTGCCTGGGGTTGGTTCGCACCCCTTTGCGTCCCAGCTTACCAGCTATCCACAGCTGTCCTGGGCTGTCCAATCCGGATCCGGAACCCATCCCATTTGGCTGCTTACTTCGGCTGTTAACTCAAGCGTCACAAATGCCGGAAATCGAATACAATTTGTAATTCTGATGAACAGTTGAGCAAAACTTAAGCGTAGTCGTCGTCGTCTGTCCCGCCTGCTGGTGCTGCTGTTGCTGCTGTTGCTGCCTCCTGTTAACGCTTGTTGTTACTGCCCCTCCTCTTTTGGGCCATTGTTGATTCTGCTGGTGATTCTGATTCTTATTGTCCTGGCTTTCCTGTTCCTGCAACTACTTTTGGCATATTTAGCCCAGCTTTCACCTTGCTCTCGCTCGACTTTTCTTTATCCTCCTCAGTATCAGTTTCTGTTGCTGCTTCTGCTGTCTCTACATCCAGCTGTAGCTTTTCTCCTCGTCCAACTGGGTTTCCATTTCGCTATCGAGTCGTCGTCGCCGGCAATCGCCATGTAATGCCAAATTGGGCGACATCGTTTTATGTTTTGTTTTTGCCCATTCCCCTGGCCGGATTCCAGCTCCTCCCGTGCCTGGGCATGTGTCTACAGGTTCACTCATCAGTTGGCGCTCTGTTAAATTTCGCACACGTAGCAGCATAAAAATTGACACCGATAATTCGTGTGTGTATGTGAGTCTGTGTAGTCAGCGGTACGTACTGCGTATACGCGATATAAACACGCACACGCCCCGAAAACATACATCATGTCGGAAAATTTGTCGGTCGCTGAGGTGAGGCGAGGGGTAGAGGACCAGCACAGGATGCGGCATGTAGAGGAAGTGGAGGTGGGGCTTCGGGGGAATTGGGGCGATATGTCGCGTCGCTGTTTACACAAACAAAGTTATCAATTTTACACACGACAGTCCTCGCCTTCACCCCTGCTGCTGTTGGCGCTTCCTAAAAGCCACCCCTGGCCTAGCATCCATCCCCCGAGTACATTATTCCCCGGCGGAAGGGCTTCTCAAAGTGGTCTCGGGATAAGGTATTGGGTGAGGCAGGAGGCAAGGTAAGACTGCCAGCATTTCCATCAATTCAGTATGCAATCAATGTCCAAATCGAAGACGCAAAGCGGTGAAGCCCCTCAGTCATAATATGTACAGGGAAGTTATACCGAAACGAATTTCCTCAAAGTTTAACCTCCAAGATGCATAAAATTAATAGATTTACAGTGATATCTATATTCAGACTTACATCGAAGGCCTGTTGTGTATTATTTAGTGTTCATAAGCCCTTTTAGCATAAAGTTTCTGCAGTCATTTGTTTTCCTATTTGAAGAGGAAATATATTATATAATACTCCTATGAAAAGGTATTATTATTCACTCTTATAGCTCTTCCTATATTAGTTACCTTATATACTTTCATTTTACTGAGAGTTCCCTGTTAGAAAGCAAGAATTTAAGGAAAGGAAGGGGTCGTCGTTTTGTCGCTCAAAAGGTTATGCGCGAAATGATCTTAACAGGGGATTTCGCGGAAATATTGAATTTTGGCATTTGGAAGCATCTTATTTCGTGGCAGCCTCTGCGTTAGATCAAAAGTAACTTTGCTCTTAAAGTGTTTCACGTGCTCTGCAAGAATCTCCAGCAGCGCGTAGTCCTTCCCCGAAGACATTTTTCATAATTTTTGGCAACCTTACCACCGAAGAAAACAGAATTCACTTAGGGCTAAGAGTGATGGATGAGGGGCTGCAAAAATGTCGCCGCTTGTTAAATTCTGAGGAATGTTTGGCTTGTTAGTGTAAAATAATATGAGCTTCGTGGGCGGGGCTCTGCTTACTTAGGCGCACCCGCCTTTTGTCCTGTTGTCTATTTGATTTGCCAGTACATCCTGATGGAGAGTAGGTGGCAACAACGACAACGTCGGAGACGAAGACGAAGACGAAGACCAAGAATACAACGGGAGAAAAAAAAATTCCACTCAAATTGCATTTATTGGAGAAATATTTATAATAACTTGGAAATTCAATTTCCAAAGAAAATATGCTAAACGGATTTGAGGGGGGAACGGCGGCGCCGGAGAGTGCAGCCGTCGAGGGGGGATTTCCCGAGGTGAGGATGTCAGTGTCGGGAAAGTGTGCGTGTGTATTCCAGTGGCTTGTGTGTCGTGTCAATGGCTCGGTGTCGGTGCCGGTGTCTGTGTCTGTGTCTGTGTGCCAGCAGGAGAAATATGTTAGAAAATTAAAATCGACCATATGTTGCCTCATCGATTTTGATAAGTCGCCGCCGCCACCGCCATCGGGCGGAGCAGCAACAGCAGCAGCAGCGGCTGCCATGGCCGCTTCATATCCGTTTCCGCTTTGACACAATGGGCTCACAATGCGTGGCACTTGGCGGGTGTGTGTGTGTGTGTGTGTGTGTATGCCCGCTTGGGGTAGGAGCTGCTCGTGTGTGTCTGCTCCTCTGTGCCACTTTCAATTGCAAAAAAAAACGCCTTGTCATGCATGAGTTTTGTGCCTTTTTATTATTGATGTTGTTTGGTGCTATTATTGCTGCCGCTTCTGCTTTTGCTGCTGTTGCTGCTCCTGTAGCTGCTGCTGTTGCCATTTCATTGTTGCTCCTTCAGTGTGGCGTGACACAAATCAAACGTACCCTGGTAAATATTTCATAAGCACATCCAACCACGCACCTCCGATGAACTTTAAAGAGATCCCAGGACAGCGCAGGAGGTTCTAACCTCATCCCCCATCTTCCGGCCCGCTCGATTTCGCCTGCGGCCTTTGCGATTCAATTTGGCTCCAATAAATGTTGCAGCAACATGTTGCATATGCGCCGGCGCAGTAGCCGGGACTGCCCTCTGTGCTGCTCCCGGAGATTTGCATATTTGCAGAGGACTCGCCGTGGCAGCTCGGTTCAGTTGTTTTCCGCGCCTCAAGCCACACACACGCGACGAGCGCTGCCAAGACCGGAAACGGCTATAAAGCGTGAAACGTGACCGTGGGCAAACCGTGACTAGCCGTGTACTGTGACTCGGGTGAGACCACTCGGCTGGCTTTCGTATATCTCTTGCGTCTCAATCGGAAACGGAATTGGAATTGGAATTGGAATCGCGTCATTGGAGTGACTGATTTCGCGTTACGCCTGTGATTGTGTTGGTGATGAACATGAGTGTTCCCTTACGTCGCCATACGTAAGGGCAGTTACGTAAGCAATACCCCTTTCCCCCTTTCGTGGCGTTTAAGGGGACAGAAACGCAACGCGCTCGAATGCGTTACGTTGCGCATGAGATGGCGGCACGCAGTTCGCGCTACATTTACTCCGACCACAGCCACCGAATCTAGTTTGCAGTCAAGGAAAAGGTAGCGTCCTTTGCCTCCGGTTTCGCCCCCTACCCCTTACCCGTCCCTCTCGAATATAATTAAGTGTATTATCGGAACGTGACCAAAGCGAAATTGCTGCCTGCGGGCACCGGCATGAGCTCCTGCTCCTCCCACTATCCCAGCTCCTCCGACTCCTCCACTGGCCAAGCAATTGAATGGACAGCTTAGTGTGTAATGAAGAAATTACCAAAAGCTCGATTTCCTCAGTCTCCCCCAGCCCCCGCGGCCGACGGCTAAGGACATCTCAATCTCCAGCACGACGTTGTCCTGTGGGCGTCATGGTGATTGAAAACTCGACCGCATTGCGGTCTTGTCATCAGTTTAAATGAATGTGCTGCGGTTTCCGACGCTCCGATAAGACGGAGCCCTGAGCCTAATCCCTTTCAGTTATTGTTTCGGCACAATGTGGCCTCAAAAGTGGGTGAGGCTGGGGAGTGTCCTTCATCTTCATCTTCGTCTTCATCGCCATCTTTTGTGCTGTTGCCTTTCGACCGGAGTCGAGTGGAATTGAGTTGAGTCCCGCGATTGCCATCATTTATTTTAATTACTTTTCTGTTGTCGTTCTCGTCCTGGTCCGTTCTCGTCCTGGCTGCAGTTATATGTAATTCGAGAGCCACACAAATTGCGCATGAAATGTTGGTGGAACACTTTATGGCGCTGCTCGTGATCATGGGATTAACCGCAACAGTCGACAAGCAGAGCCGGGCCAGCAGCAGCAGCAGCAGGCAATACTTCGGTGAGTACACGGGCTTTAAATCTAATCAGGCGACACTCAAAGGGTTAAGCCGCTCGGGGGACTGGGCAATCGTATCAGAAATGGCATTATAAATGAGAATAATAACAGGGCGAGGGGTATTGGAAATCGTATTTGTGGCCTACCGACGACCAATTCCAATTAGATTGAGGGATATGGCGGGGATTAAGCGGAGGGCGCTGATCTCTCTGGGGCAAGGGGAAAGACATTAAGAGCTCAAAGCTTGGGATACCAAATCGTTTGGAATTAAAAAAGAAGAGCTTAAGTGATTGTTTGACCCTTTATTGTTTCTGAGAAAATATATATTTGTAATCATTATATTCCAATTATTTTAATTATTAACGAAGGAAAGGATGAAGACTTAAGAGATTAGGAAAGCTACCTGAAATCATAGTAAGCTGAGATGGAATTACATTCAATTAAAATTCAAAGGACCTTGAACGTTGGTGTAGGGATTAAGCTTCAAAGTCTCTTGGAAAAATTAAATAAATACACGAATTTTTAACGTAAGTTTGGATAACTTCTTCTTAGTTTTAAAACCTTAAGTAATGTTTGTTTACACAAAGTTTTAAAAAATTACAGTACGATATTTTATTAAATTTTAAATTAATATATTAGTAATTACTTAAGCTTCTAATGTGTCTAATAATATTTTAAATACCTTAAGGGAACAATAATTCTAGAAAAGTATAAGCTTTAAAATCATAAAATTCGTAATCATTAAAGACTTCTCCTAGTCCTTTTAAAAAGTTCTTTAACCATGAGTTTCCAAAACAAATTTCAATATTTTTAATAGAAAAATCACACTTTTATTCATTCTCCCGAATTAATTAGATTTTCCAACTTTAATTTACAACTTTTACCATAAAACCAACATAAAAACCAAACTAACTAACTAACTTATTGGTGTAGGTTCACATTGACGTTTCAATTATAAAGTTATTTGTCCAAATAAACTCTCCCAATATTTCGTGTATTACACGTTCGTGTTTGTTAGCCCTTTAAGCTGTTTTAAGCCAGAATTAGCAACAGAGTTAATATACGTAAGTTGTTATGTGTGCATCTCCTCTAATGGATAAATGATCTCTGAAAGGATCTCAATTTGGCAATTCCCTCTTGCACCTGTCCGAAATTGTTTATGCTTCCATCTATTTCGCATTTCTCTCACATCTGTGAGTGTAAACTGGGAGCAGGATGAGGAATAGGAGGGGAGACAGTACCAGGAGCTTCGCCAATTGCTCATTTGTAATTTATGGCACCTGAGCTCAGTTTAGGGCCCGCTTGGGGGACTGCAGCTTGGCTGTGTCTGGACTGGGGCTGGGTTACGAGGAGATGGCCACTGAAGCTGCGGTTGCTGCGGTTCCAACGAGCGATTCTCCACGCAGCCGCCCCAACTTGCCACCCCGCACTTTGTATGTAAATACGCAACTTTTATTAAAAAATTTTTTATGTTGTTACATGCCATTTGCCAGTGTGTGTGTGTGTGCGGGTGTGCGGGTGTGTGGGTGTGCGGGTATGGGGAGGATTTTTATTTTGTGGCCAGCATAAAAAGCAATTTCAAGTGAAGTGTTTGGCCTGGCCAGAACGTAACCATCGTGCCAGAGCCCAGCGGCTCTCGAGCAACAGTTTCAATTAAGTGTTTAACGTCATTTTATTGCTCGACATTTGATAGCTAAATTTGCTCAAACCACACTGGCACACACTCGCACACACACAGCACGCACAAAGGATCCCGGCCTATAAATCAATATGTGTTTATCCACTTCCACATCCACATTCCCGTCCAATCGCCGTACCAGCTCCACTTCAGCAGCTGTATTTGTGTTTGTATTTGTTTAGGCACTCATGGATTATTAGCGCATTAGTTGGCTAATACATCGCCATTTGGATGGTGCCAGGATCGGGCGGAGGAGCAGGCACCACCACCCACATAAATCACTAGGTGCCGCCCGTCCCGGTGATGGATCATAAAAGGGGTGGGGGGAGAATGGCTAGTGGGAGTGGAGTGAGTCCGCTGGGGGTGCCTGCTTAAGCTGGGGCATAAATTAAGCGCAAATACTCGTTAATCAAATGAATGCTGATGCCACCCACCGCCAGCTGAGACGATTGAGCCAATCCGATGGCCAGGCCAGCACAACCCGCTCAAACAGCCATCCATCTGTCTGTCTGTCGGTCGGTCTGTCGTCCATCCATCTGTCTGTCTGTCGGTATATCTATCTATCTGTCTGAATGTCTGAATGTCTGACTCAGCCTGCCTAGCTGACGCTTCCTGTTTCCATCTATCTGTCTGGTCCTCGAGCCTTGCGGCCAAGGAATGCACTTGAATACGCTTAGATTGACGTTCAGATACAGCTGTTCGGATATTCTGACACCCCTCCTGGCTGGTTTAATGGGCTTGTAGGAGTCGCAGGCTCTTCAATTTACAACACTTCCCACGTAACCAAGTAACTAAATCATCTGGAGATGTGTTCGTTAGTTTAAAGTATCTGGTATCCGTCAGAAAATGTTTATCTTTGGACATTTGTGGGTAATAAATTGTTGGCAGTGCTTTAAATCTGAGAAATACCTTTACTTTACTTAGATTATATTTACTTATGCAGGTTTGAATTTCTGAGACTAAGTACAAATCATTTTTGGTGAACAAATTATATAATATAAATATGAAATAAATCATCATGACCTGTAATTTTTTCCCTCTCCCTTCAGGTCACCTGGCCGCCGCCGAGGAACTGTCCAATTTAATACCCGACAATTACGAAGGCCCCGATCCGATCTTCGATAACTCCACGGATCGGGAGATCATCGCCGCTTTGGGCACCACTGCCCGCCTGCACTGCCGCGTCCGACATCTGGGTGATAGGGCAGTCTCGTGGATCCGGCAACGTGACCTCCACATCCTTACCATCGGCATCATGACCTACACAAATGACCAGCGCTTCTTGGCGCGGCACATCGACAACTCCGACGAGTGGGTGCTCAAGGTTGTCTCGGTGCAGCCCAGGGATGCGGGCATCTACGAGTGCCAGGTGTCCACGGAGCCCAAGATCAGTTTGGCCTACAAGCTGGTCGTTGTGAGTGAGTATCTTTCTAAAGGAAACCTAAAAGTTATTTTCAAACTTGAAAAATTAGCTTTGCAAATTTAATCTTTGAACCAGACACATCCAAGTCCCCGCATATCCATAAATACTCCTTAAAACCTTTAAAAAAAAAAGCTACCCTAATTTAGCGAAAGCTACTGACTCTATTAAAAACTCATTAAAATTGTTAATTTCCTTGGGTGAGTTATGAAACCCTGCAATGTGGAGCCCGCCAGAGTGTCCTAATTCCTTGGCTTAAATTAAGGGAAGTGCCCGCTTCAATACTCCCTTTGAATGCCAATCGATTGGCGGTCGTGTTAGTCCGTGTTGCCGTTGTTTACATCTCCGTTTAGATAGCTCTGCCCAAGGGTGCAAAGAGCGGGGATTACGCTGACAAATTAGTTTATCAAACAAGCCTCACTCCCCCCGAAACATCACACAGTAGCGGGGCAGGGCGGGACAAAAGACCCCCCGATGGCAACTTGTTGACACCCCCATTAATCGACATCGACACCGCTCTCCTTGACAGCCTCCAAAGCCCAGATCCTCGCCAACCGCGAGCTGTTCATCCAGAGCGGCAGCGACATCAATCTGACGTGCATCGCCCCGCAGGCGCCCGGCCCCTACACGCACATGCTCTGGCACAAGGACACGGAGCTGGTGAGCGACTCGGCGCGGGGCGGCATCCGGGTGGTGTCCGAGCAGCAGATGAAGACCAGCAACCTGGTGATATCGCGCGTGCTGAACACAGACTCCGGCAACTACACCTGCTCCGCGGAGAACTCGAGTGAGTCCTTCAAAGTGTTCCCTGGCTCCTTAAAGGAGCAGAAAACTTTTCCGACGGGATTAAGTCTTTTAGTTGACATCATTTACTTACTGTTCAGTTTAAGCATGAGTTGGTGGCACGAACTTTCTTAAAATTCAATTAAATTCAGGTCCCAACTTCATTATTTCTCGGGATTATTAATTGCATTTGAGATAATTATATAGGTACGATGGGAAAAAATTGTATATAAATAAATAATACATTTATTTAAGCTATTTACTATAAATATTATAATGAGGTATTGTTTGTCTTATTTAATTCAATATATATTTATGTTTATGGACGTAAAACTCTTATAAAAATATCGCATTCGTATCGAAAATATTGTAAATATTAAATTATGGCATATTTAAGTATCAAAAAATATCACACTTATCGCAAAAACACCGATAATAAAAAAAGATAATATTGGTTCGATATATTAAAGAGAATATCGAGTTATCGAACATATAAAAGTAAAGTTAAAGTATCGATTTATAGCACATTTAAAAGAATATAAAGTTAACATATCGATCTATTAATATATTTACCTAAAATATAAATAAAATATTTATAAATCAATGGTTTTTGTCATCCCTATTTCCATTAATGCAGTTATTCGCCAGATATATGTAGATTTTAATAAACGATACTAAAGATAGGCCTGCAATTAACAAATACTTTATTTCCTTTAATTTCTTTAACATAATTACTGGTATAGATTTATTTCTTTGCTTCTCATTAATAAAACTGTATTAAATAAATAAATAAATTAATTAATTAATTAAAATAAATTATAGCTTCATTAAGACACGAAAAATCTGTTGATCAATAACAATTATTTATTATTTTAATAATAATTAAATTATCTCGATTTATAAATTATTTTCTCCGGTGGAGGTAACCTCTAACCCTGCTTCTATATCTTAACATCTGCTCCCAACAGATTCTGACAGCGTCTTTGTGCATATCATTAAGAGTGAGCAGCACGCGGCCATGCAGCACGAGCTGGGAGCGAGACTGGAGCTGCCACCGCTGCCACTGCTGCTCTTGGCGGCCCTTCTGGTCGTCCTCGCTCCGCTGACAGCCCCAGTGTACCCTTCTTCTTCTCCAGCATCTCCTGCAGCAGCGCCCCTTTAAGCCGAGCCAAAGTCGAGCGGCAACTTATGTTCGATGTCTGGAGCCCGGGAGCCGGGTAAGTCGGTGATTTTTAATGCCGTCATCAGCTCAGGAGTCGTCGTCATCATCTCGTTACAGGACACGCCCCCCTATGCCCACGCCCATGCCCACGCCTCTAGGAGATTGGATGACTGGATGACTGGATAGGATGGAGAGGAGGCTAACGACGTCGATGTCGCGTTGTCTTGTAAATATGTAAATCGACTTTTTGTTTATGTTTGTGTTTGTGGCTCAGTCTCTAAGTATTTTTATACGTAATTAAGTAAATAGGTCGAGAGTGCATACATATGTACATATGTATGCGCCGCCGTCTAGCATATATGCTCCTATGATAAGTATATACACATAAGTAGCATATATGTACATGGCCGATCGCATACCTAGAGATACCAAAAGGCGAGCAATCGAATCGAATCGAATCCGTAACGAATGTAAATAAATGTTTAATCTTAATAATCGACCGGCCGCGATCTAGATTAATTATGACGAATCGTCTGTCGCACCGCGCGTATACGCAATTTAATTTTCCCGCCCAGTGATTGATGGCGATATGAATGGGACCGCCTCCCGTCCGTCGATTACTATATCGGGGCGAGGACTTTGACATCCTGCGACCCGGATTATGGCCCTTAATTGCGGAGGTGGAGCTGCGAACAGTAATTGAAAAACGATAAGGTCAGGACGGGTCATTGGAGGTCCCATATATAGGGACCGAGCGTGCCTTCAAGGCGCACATCAAAGGCAAAACACTTTCAATTTTCACAGAGGGGGAGAAAACGAGAACGTAGAAAGTAAAGGTAACGACAGGTAAGGTGCGTCGACAGGTGTGCCTGGGGCAGGGTAATTGAAACATTTGAAGCGTGCGTAATTCACACTCCTCGACGGCAATTACAGTTGGAGTTCTTGGACAAAGTTTTCGGCGCTTACGACGATAGCTGGGATAAGGATAAGTACGCGGCGAATGCAGGGCGACAGTTCCGGCAGCTTCAAAGGCTCTGCGGCGGCAACAATGAATAATGGCAGCGGCAAAGGGAGGCAAAGAGGACGCGCTAGGATGCGCAAGGATGGATGGAGCAAGGCATAACGCATCTCCTTATTGCCAAGTGTTCGCTGAATTTTGCATAAGGTGTTGGTAATTGAAATAAAAGACGTTCCCAGCCGCTAATGGGTCCGCACGCAACAACTCCCAGCTCCTTGTTCCCATTTCCCTTTCCCGCCTTCCCCCTTTTCCCTTCTACACAACCGCAAAGTCCTTGCGGAGCTCGGAGCCCAAAGGAAACCCACCAAAGTCGGCGAGCATCCATCACAATCTGACGAAAGGAGAGGGTTTCCTAGCGGAAGGGGAACGGATTCGGGTGGAGGTAAGGGTACGGGGTACTTGGGACTTAGCATGTCGTTGTGCCCGCTTTTTCCACACTGTCTCCCCCCGGCATTTCGCAAATCTTTGGGGAATCTTACGCATCTGAAACACGCGCTGCCTGACAGCCGCAGTCACAGTGCCCAAGTCCGGGCTCCGGAACATAACCCCTTGGAAGGACGCTACTCGGGTTCAGCTCAATGAATTGCAAGTGCCGAGGGTCCGGTTGGCCAAGGCATCCCGATCCTTTCGGCTGGCTGTTGCCGGGCGTTGCTGTTGCTGCCGCTTCACCTTCACTCATAAATTGTACAACGAGAAATAAATCAAACCCAGCCTTGCTCGACTCGGTGCGATGTTGCTGGTGCTGCCTGAGACGCTGTCAGTAACAAATCATGCTCAGGGCTACAGCCCAGTAGGAGCCGGAGCCTCATAGTTCTTGCCGTAGTCCGTAGTCCTTGCCGGAGCCATAGCCGCAGCCGTAGCCTTTGGCGTTGCCTTAACCGGAGCCATTGCTTGCGGACTTGTTTACGGGCTTAATACGCAGCATACGAGCAGGAGGTGGCAAGGATTCCGACTATAAGATGCTCATTATTGGGATTACATTTCAAACGGAAAGGGTACAAAGTATGTTTGTTTATATAATTATCCTTAGCACAATATACACAGGGACGTTGAAGTATTGGATTTGATTTGAAATAAGGATTTGATAAACATATCTGAGTAAAAGTGGAACTTAAAATTAATAAATAAAAAGGAAACTGCTTAACATGTTGTTTGGATTTCAGAGGATAAACCTTGGTAGGTATGTTTATTATATGTTGAATATTATGTGAATTTTAGTTCTTTTATATAATTGAAATAAAAATATGAAATACTGTTGTTTTAAAATTTTGGGAGACTTGGATTTGTACAAAAAGTTGTCTTCTTATTAGTTTATGAGAGATTTTATTAATTTTAGAAGAGGAATCTATGCATACCATATCTATGAACATTGAAGTAGATTAGCTTAAACTTATCACCACATTTTATTACAAATTCCAACGTTTTGTAGTTTTTTCTTTAAGATTTTGACAAGACAAAATCATTATGATTTTTTTATATAAAGAAGATGTGTTAATTAGTTCAAAGTCGGATATTTAATGGCTTCCAATTTTGTGTCTGCAATTTACAGCTCTTCCAACTAGAAAACTAGTTTGTGCTTCACTTAAAGTAATTCACAGTAATTCCTTATTTTAAATTGAATGTATAGTATAATAAATTCTCCGTGTACTTAACGATCGATCAAACTAACTTAAGTTTCATAACAAATTAGCCCAGTTATCGGTGCCCATTCTTATTATTCGTATCTGAACCAATTCACGTAAGTGTAGCCTTCAAGGCTTAATCAAGCAATGCTTTTGGTGCCTAGAAAACAGTCTAAAGAAAAACCATTGATCAATTCTAATTAATTAAAATTGTTCGGGCTGTAAACAGAATCACCTCGGGCAGTCGCAAACAAGGGCAAAAAACAAACACACCACCTTGCGCTGCGAGGTAGCAGGTGGAAAAAGTGCGTATACGTACTGTGGGTTACTTCGCCTGCGAAACTGTGTGTGTGTGTGTGCGTCATCAACAGCAGCCGCAGCAGCAGCAGAGACAGAATAGGGCATAGGGCAAACGGGGTGAATCGGGGAGGGGAAGGTAGCATCAACAGCAGACTCGGAACCAGAATCAGCGGCAGGCAGGAAGTGCGGAAGTGCTGGCTGTGCGAACACGACGACTACAACGACAACAAGGACAGGCGAAGGACTAAGGATCAGGAGCAGGAGCATGAGCGGCTAGGGCAGAGAAACTACGGGGCGTAGACGCGCCGGAAAACATTTAATTACTAATGAGTTTTTCGTGCTGCAGTTCGTGAGGGAAAGCGCTTTAAAAACGCGACGAAAAGTGGCGCTAAACTAGGGATTTTTAATTTGCTAATTAGCCGAAATGGCAGCATAGCCTGAATTTGATTGATTGGTGAAAAGGAAGAAACAACAATCAATTATTTAGCTAGCATTTAGCAATTGATTATCAGGTATTAGGCCCTGACAGGCAACATCGGCTTGAGGGCTCAGGACCTGAGATGGCGCCTTTTTGAGCACTTCATCCTGGCCTGGCTCGCATGCATAACTTATGACCGAGTGGGACGACATATATGTATGTACACAAAGAAGTTTTTCCCCAAAAACAATGACATCTTTCGACAGTATTTAAAAGGCCTTAGTCATCGTTAGTCCTGCGTCTCCATTCCTCTTCCCCACAAGACGAAAAAGTTTCTCCTCGATATTATTATCGGGGCATAACTCTGTCGGTCATAAATCAAATTAGATGCTCGCTGACACTTGGAAACACATAAGAAATGCAAAAGATTCTATTAAATATACAGCCGATGTGTAGATACAGGGATAGAGATACAGAGATACAGAAAAGTAGGGCAAGCCAAGGACGAGTAATTGAATTGTCAAATACCCAGTACCTTTGGCTGCAGCCAGAGACTGGAACAGCCCCATATACCCCGTTCAACTGGAGGGTATGCCCAGAGAGGGTATGGCTAGGGGCCTAAGAAAACATTTATCATGCGATTTAAGTTGGCCACGACTTTTGCACAAGAGAGATTTAAGTGATTTGCTGACTGGCTTTAAAATCAAAGTGCGGATAATGAATGGCCCAGCACGGCCAGGCTCTGGTTAGGACTCTTCGACTCTTCGGCTCCATCCTGGCCCGGCACTATTTACTTTTGCCCGCCCGAATGTTTGTTTTGGGCTCAATTTAAGTTTTGTGGCATCGTCAGTGGCAGTGTGGCAGTGTGGCAGTGCACAAAAGTGCAAAGTGCAAAGTGGCAGGCATTTTGCAGCAATTTCCACAGAATGGATTCGAATCGCATGGCCGGGGGCTGTCATTTGCTCGCATGCGACACGCGATTGTTCCCGCTAACTGCTTTTCGGGGCTCCAGCTCCACCGGTTCGGTTCTGGCTCTGGCTTGGATCCGGAGCTGGTGTCGGACCATGTAGTTTAATCTGCAAACAACATCGTTTGATCCATATCATCAAAGGTGGACGGCGGACGGCGGACACAGGAGGAAGGGCCGTGCTGGCAGTGTGACTGACAAAGCGAGGCCAAAGAGTAGCAGCAGCAGCAGCTACTGCACGGCGGAGCACTCGCTCTATGCTACTACAATTGCCCCCCGGCAAGAGGTTAATTTCCCCCAGGAAGCACCCCGGCTCAATGGCCTTAGAGCAGGAATAGCGCCGGCTAAGTAAACTCTCACATTAACACAAAGCCAATCCCGAAACCCGGACCAAAAACCAGTTAGGACGCTTTTCATGCCGTTTCTTGGCTAAAACAGACCATCAGATACCCGGTACTGGTAATAAGATACCAGATACTTTTTTCATTTCCTCTTGGCTGGTAACTAATTAGGAAGTAGGTAAATCAACAGAAAGTGCAACTGAAAAGAATAGCGAGATACCGGGATTGATGACAGTTTATTTAGAGAAAGAAAGATATTTAGATTGAAGAATACAAATTACTATGATTTATTTTAATATACTAGTACATAAAATATTTAAATAATTTAGAATCCTTTCAAGAAATATTGCTGTTACTCTCAAGAACTCCGCCCTGAGAGACTATACTACATATGTTGTCCTGTAAACTCTTGCCCTTATTTACCTGGCACGATATAACCTATCTACCCCGGAGTTCTACGCATACTGGGCACAACCAGAAAAGGCGAATTTTGTGCGGGCCCACCTGCTTGGCAGGCCTCCAGTTGCTGCAGCTTCTGGTCCGTGCGGCTGGCAAGCCGAACAATGTGAAATTACCGCCCCGAAATATGGACACCCGCTGAGATTTTATAGCAGTCAACTTTGAATTATTAAATATGTATTTCCAGCCACGCCAAAACCAGAGACTCAATCTCCAGCCCATACCGGATGAGGATGTGGAGTAGGCACGAAGGAGCAGGAAAAAGGAAGCAACGAAAAGGCGGCCGTTAAGGTGCGTTAAGTTCAATTTTAGGGGGAATTCCTAAGGATATTTGGGTAAGAAGGGAAATATTAGCTATGGGGAAATAGAAGAGGTTCTCAGCTATAAAGAGAGCTTAGCCATAAAAAAGGATGCTATAAACATACCGGCAGCTTTTCGGCAGCTTTATCCCAAAGCTAACCCTTAAAAGCTCTGTACGCCAAAGCTCAGGATATGAAAAAGTTTTGATTTAAATATTTAGGCCTTGACGGCTAATCAAAGCTCTGCGTAATGCCGTTCCGCTGCATAATGAGTTCCAGTTAGACTATGACAACCAGCCCCCCCTCTGAACTACCCCCTGATACCTCAATCCCTCCAACTTTCGAGGTCCCCGTGACTCGCTGAGAGACAAATGACAGACCATTAGGCAGTTATTGCCCCACAGACTGGCAGTCAAAGCGGCAAGCACATTAGCAGCTTCCTGTGCACAGGCTGCTAATAAATATACACCTCAGCGTCACTCCACAGACCCTTCGTTCTTTTCGCCTTGCTTTCCCCTTCTCCTTTTCCTCAGCCACTTCCACTTCCACATCCTGTTTCCAGTCAGCACAAGACCCAGGCCCCCGCCCCCATCTTGCATATTCATAAGCTGTGGGTAAAAATATTTTCATAAACATAAATTCTCATTTCTGTTGCATTTCCTCGATCGCCTTTTGCCTTGTTTTGCACACTTTCGGCCCTTTTATCTCTTTTCGCCTCTGCGTAATTTCATTCGCTTGGCCTGGCCGAAAATGCACTGCGCAAAAACTCAGTGTGTGTCCTGAGGAGTGACTTGTCTTGTCGGTTTGAAACTGCTGGGGGATTTCCTTTAATTATCGGAATTACACATTGAATACGAGTTGGTTTATGCAAATATACTGCCACCACATGGCTGTTGCTTTCGGCTAATCTTTTTCCATTAGGTGCAGCTTGTCCGTTGTGTGTGTTCTTGTACATTTGCGTTCGTTTGCTTGTATATTTGCTACCCATATAAATTAAAATTGAATTTCCAGTATGCATACTTACAAGCGAACACACTTCACTCATATATTTTTACAATTGCGGTCAGAAGGATAGGGAGAAGGGGCAATACTATCTTTTAAAGGGATGTGTTTGGCACATTGTTCCCATGTCAAAACTTTTGTCACAACATAACATAAGTCCGAAATTTGATATTTAATTTGTAGGGAAGTTCATCCACAAATATTACGTATACGTCACTTTAAAAATTTGAAAAAAGGTCGGCTGCTCTCTCTTGTTCTTAAACTCGTTTTAAATTCTGTTATTATTTCGTCTTCTAAGGTTTATATAACATAAGTAGGTTCGTAATTTGGTATTTTAGTTGTAAGAAATTTATCCACAAATATTACGTATACGTCACTTACAAAATATTTCTCTTGGTCTTAAGCTCGTCGTCTCTGCTTGTTTTTCATACTCTTGTCGCCTTGATGGCTGCATAGCTGGTCGTCTTTACTCGTCATCAACTCTACTCGTCATTTTGCTCTCGGCGCCTTAACTCGTCGTTATGCTTGTTGGCTCGTTTCAATGTTTGTTGTTTATTGGAACTGAAAATACTTTCATTCTACAAACATTTTGTAAGAAACGTAGAGCCTTAAAAGCCTAGATCATATTGTTGGCCGGCTTTTACTGGCATTAATTCACTGAATTTCAATTACTTGTAGGATGTATTCATAAGAATGGAATTCGTTAAGGGTTAAATCAACAGATATGGCATATTAATGTGCTCTATAAGCCTTCCGGATTCTTTTATGCTAATATTTTGTACGTCGTGACTTAAATACGAGGGCGTACGCCTCGCAGTACCTTTTTCAGCTACTCGTCGTAGTGCTCTCCACCTCGCATGCCTTTACTCGTCGTTTTGCGTTCTTACTCGTCATTATGCTCTCCATCTCGTTGCATTTATTCGTCGTTCTGCTTGCCCCTATGCTCGTCACTTGCTCTCTCGCCACCATTTTTGGTAGCCAGGATATTCTTGGCACGCTTGTACCTCAATTTAATCACATATTAATTAAGTGAATTTCAATTACCTTTAGGATGTATTCTTAAGAATGGAATTCGTTAAGGGTTAAATCAACAGATATGGCATATTCATGTGCTGTATGAGCCTTTGGTTTTCCTTATGCTAATATTTTGGCCGTCGTTGTTTAAATACGAGTGTGTACACCTCGCCATCCACCTTTTCTCTCCTCTTTTGTCCAGTGCATGTAAGCTCCGGCTTGGAAGTTGTTCCAGCTCATGTTGCTTCTGTTGCTGCTGCTGCTGCTGCTACTCTGCTGCTGCTGCTGCTGTGGCAGTTGCTACGATTGCTGTTCTGCTACTGCGCCGTTGGCGTCGCCGTTCTCCGGCGCTTTTTCATTTGCAGCTCGGGGTTCTCCGGCTTTCAGCTTGTGCTTCTGATTCCGATGCTGTGGATGCTGCTGTTACTGCTGCCTTTCCTTCATCATCCTGGCATTATTTTTTCTTTTTTTTGTATTTTTTTAAGTTTGTACAGTTTGCACGCATCGGTCCGTAAATTTATGCATTTGGCTATGCGAGCGTAATAAACAAGACCTTCAACCGACGACGACGACGACGACGACGACGACGTCGTGCTTACTGCTGCCCCTTGTCCGTTGTGCGTTGTCCTTTAGTCTGCGTTATGTTGCTGTTGCTCCTGTGATGCGGCCGCTGCTGCTGCTTCGTTTGGTCACTTCCATTGCCGGCTGCCAGACTTTTATTTTTATGCGTAGATATTAAATGTGTTTCCTGGCACTTTATTTCGCCGTTGCTGCCGTTGTTGTCGTTGTTGTTGCTGGCGTATTGTGCCATTTTACACCAACGCAAGCCGGCACATTGGCGCAAATGTGCGGATATCACTTGCGAAAAAAAATCACACACAAAAAATAGCTCAGGCTCGACAAAGAAAAGGCCAACACATACAAGCACGCCTAAGCCGAGATATAGTCACTAACAGAAAAAAGTGAGGGAAATCGCTTCATTCCAAGCTCGGCGCGCATAAATAGGCAATGGCAAACGGCAATGGCAACGGCAACGGCAACGACTTGGGGAACATTTTTCGGCAGCAAGTCATGGCCACATTTCTATGTAAAAAGTGCGCACATAAAACTTTGCCAATTTCAATAACAACATTTCATTTTCAGTTCGCAGTTCGCAGTTTTCCCTTTATGCCAAGGCTAAAAAAGCGAGAAACACTCACTGGGGAGCTTTGCTTTGAGAGAGGCCTCGAGTTGAGAAGCTGAGAACTGGGAAGCTGGTAGCTGGCAACCGAGAACTGAGAATCGAGACCTGAGAACTGAGCACTGCGAACCGAGGAAGCTCGACTTTGGCGCCAGTGTGCGTCCTGTGGCTCTTCCTCTTCCTGCTGCAACGCCACGCCCCCCTGAACTGCGTTTCGCTGGCTGCCGTTTCTCGTTTCTGTCGTTTTTTTTTTTATTTTTTTTTTTGCTCGACACCACAATGCGCGACTGCTGAAAGGAAATTCATAAAAATGTTAATTTTTCCGGCGGAAATATAATTTATGTAAAGCGCAGTGGGTGACCAAGGAGGCTGGCGGGGATCAGGAGATGATTCCTCGGCTGCAGTTGTTGCTGCAACTGGGTGAAGCGGTGGGTCAGCGGCGGTGATTGCGGTGTCGCGGATTGGGATTGCGATTGGGATTGCAGTTTAACATGCCTGAAAATACATATATCCGGTGCGAATTACGAAAAAATTGCAAATGGATGGTCAGTAAAAAATTGGCTGTAACTAAAAGGAAAACAACAGCAACAGCAATAACGACATGAACGATATATAAAAAGTCATCTATGTGTTTGTCTTCCACCCGCCAATTGCACTTCGCCTAGGGCCCACGAGGAGGCGGAGGAGCGGTCGCAATTTGCATAATTCGACTTTTTTACACTGGTCCAGAACACGCACGCCCACTGTGCATCTAATTAATGCCATAACGCCCTCATTTAGCCCATGGCCATACCTCCGAAAAAAAAATATAAGCAAAGAAACCAAAAAGGGGTGGGTGGAAAAGGGATAAAAAGGTAAACGTGCCCCTAGAAAGACCCGAAGCGGGAACCGAATTCCAAACCCGAATCCGAGCCCCGGCTTGTCATGTGTTGGGGTCATTGTTAGCATTGCGGCAGCATTTTCAAGTTGCTTCCATGACCATTAATCTTGGCAAGAAGGTAATTGCTTAGCAATTACCCCTTGCAACAGCCCTGCGCCACCCACTGCTGCCACACTGCCGCACAACCCACTCTCCGGACTGTCATCAAAATACAGAGAGACAAAAACCCGCCTTCAATACAAGTGGCATTCAGTTGAGGACTCGGCGAACTGCCCAGCCTCAAGTGTCATTCCAGTTGTCGGAAATTAATATTGTTTCGGTGGCGAGAGTTCATGTTTAATTAAAACATTGCTTGTCCATTTCAAGCCAAAGAATTTCTATGGCATTCACAATTTCCAATCTCAAAATGTTTCAATTGCGGCTTATGGCTGGCCACTGCGCGCCCAACAATGGTTGCCATTTTGGATTAATTGAATGCTTAAATACAATTTGGCTTTATGCCATGAATTAAATATGAAAAGGATTTATTTTAAGTAAATCAGAGATTACACATTGGTAAATGATATAATCTGTAACAAAAAATAACTTACAAATCCTTGATTTCCCATAGTACCCCATCCCAGTGAACCATTCAAGTCTTTTGTTTGTAATTACATTGCAAGCATGTCCTTTATTTATGTCGAAAATGTTAGTACATTTTGCCAAAGTATCAAAAGTAAATATTTGGCAACTCTATAAATTATTACTCTTGTTTGAGCCTTTACTTTGTATGATAGCAGGGCTGTCCAGGGGGAGTCTTTAGGGCCATTACGATGGCCTAAACTTTGCACTTTTCTTCTCGGTGCACTTGCAAATTCATCCTAGTCCGTCCGCTGGGGCTGCTTATATCTCCGGCGTTCGGCCACCGCTCCCTCTCAACCTTCAGTCTCCCCTGGCCGCTCCTGGCCTCCGGGCTCTTGTTCGGCTCTTGTGCTGTGGTTACATTTCAGCGGAAGTCCCACGCAACGCCGCCGGCAACAGCTGCACTCTCACTCTGGCCCCTGACACCCGTCCTCAGTGCCCCTCCAGCTCTGCGAATACCAATCAGAATTTGGCTAAATGGGTATATTGATGGGTTGTTAAGGTTAAAGGTGAATAAAGGAGTTAGTTACTGAAGGGTTTTCTAAGGTTCATCCGGCTCATATTACCAAATTGTGGAATCCGGTTCAAAGGACCAAAATGGTTAGACGTCTAATAAAAATACGTTAATAATTATAATAATTAGATACCCGATTGCCTAGAATGATTGAAATATATTTTATTTATTTAAGTAGATATTTCAAAACTTTCCAGGTATTCTTAATCTTTTTACAGGTAAGCTAGGGCAACAATTTTCGCAACAGGTAACCCAGAGTCGAGGCACTGAACCCTGCCTTTTGTTACTTGTGCTCGCTTCTAGTGTCGTATTCTCTATGTACGACAATGTCGGTACATAACACGACCCGCGGAGGATCCACTCGCTACCGCTCCAGCGCCCGCTCTGGCTCTGACTCCAACTCCTGCTCCTGCTCCTTCCTGCTCCTGCTCGTGCTCCTTTTTCCACTTCTGGCCACTAGCTCCTGATTTCACTCCCAACTGCAACGGGAATGTGGATGAGGATGTGCTAGTGCAAGTGGAAGTGGATGTGAATGCGAATGTGGATGTGGATGTGGCCCCGAAACGTGGCCCCGTCATGCTGCGCCTGCATTGTGTTAATGCTTTTTGTTAAGCAACAAGGAGCAGCGGCAACAATGTGCGCAGGGATGGGCCACCAATGACGAGGACTGACGGGGGGAACTGGGGACCCAGGGGCGAGGCTTCATTGTGCAGTTTTGCAGCGTGTGTCGCTTTTTGCAAATGTTTGCCGCACACAAACTCACAAACTCACACACACACACACCGAAACACAGCATATAGAGCACACGCAAGCGGCGCAAAGCAGCAGCACAGACATAGAGCAAAAAATAGCAACATCAGCAGCAACACAACAACAACAACAACAACAGCAACAACAACAGCAGCAGCATTAGCGTGAAGGGACCAGGACCAGGAGGCGAGCTCTTGAAGGATACTTTAAAATTAGGAGCAGCGTAAACGAAAATGCTGCAGCCTATGCATGCATTTGTCCTGCTTTTTTGTGTCCCGCAGCACGAAGGTGAGGCGAACGAACTCTGTGAACCAACCACAAAATGGACCAGCTAAAAGGGGGGAATGAACCACCGAAAATTGCACCACTTTGCTGGATCGCCCAGCCACGATTAACACTTTAATAGGCCCAGCCCTTATATAGCATCCCAGAGCTAAAGATTATTTATTTCTTCTAGCAAATTGTGTCCTTAAAAACCAATTAAAAATACATTTGAAAGACCCAAATAGTTTCTTCGCATCTAACACCTGAAAAGGACGTCAAAGTGTATTGCGAATTAAATCAAAAATCAATTTAAAAGTATCTGCTCCTAAATTTATGCAAAATCCCATTTAACATATTCAATTTTCCGCCCAAAAAACTGCTCTATAAAGCGGCCTAGTTATTGTAATATTTTATGATTTATTAATATTGTTTGTGTGGTTTTAGGCATGTTTTTATAATTGATTTTTTCCCTCGTTTTTCGCAATTTAATTGCATTGCTTTTTCAATTTAATTGAGTGAAAACATGAAATAATATTCAACAAAAGAGGGGAGCCAATTGCCTATAAACTTCACTAAAATCTGTTTCAGCGTCTCAACTTATCAATCCGATTAAAGCTTCTAAAGCCGTGGCTTTCGGCAACTTAAAGGATATATTAAAAACATATCTACTTGTATGTGAGCTAAAACTGTTTGGCAATATAAGTACCAAATCGCAATTTAAGCCCGCTTAGAGGCCACTTCTGTTTGCTGTTCAACTGAAGTGCTTAAATATTAAGAGCGGAAGCAATAAATATAAAAAAAAAAATACACAAACATTTCAAATCAAGAAAATTTCGTTGATGAATACTTCAACTTTCCACTTGGACAGCAAATTAAGAGTGATATTTTCCCAGGCAGGAATAAGGCAATCAAATATTAAACTTTAAGGACACGTTATGCTTAAACTTTGAACAATTCTCCTTTATAATTAGGTTGGGTTGGGGGGGACTATGAATAATTTCGCAACTCATTCTGGCCAATGGCTTGTACTAAAAATAGCCGCAGCTGCTTGTCCTCCTCCGTTAGACCGACGATTAAAGTTGGCAATTAATGCGAACGAAATAAAAAGCAAGTGTCTTTGCCGATGGCCGCAAAGATAAACCCAACAATTGTGCGCTTTTTGTTAGCACTGCGAAATGGCCGGCATTTTAGCTTTTGTTGGCAGATAGTTCCGCCGATAAAGGGGAAAGAGCTGCCTGAATGGGATGGCCTCAAACGCTCTTTGAGAGAACCGGCTCAAACACAGCCAAACACACACACTCACTCCTCTCACACACAGAGTTTGTTCAAACTTGGAACACAACTCAAACTGGCAACTCAAATAAGAATCTGCAAGGTATTTACCTATGCGCACACTAAACTCCGGCCAGAAACTGGAGCTGCCACATCACCCCCTCTATCCCTCTGTTTGTAAAACTTTGCCACCCATCACCCATCCTTTGGACCATTGTTGTTGGTGCTGCTGCTCCGGCTGCTTCTGATGTTGCTGGCGCTGCTGCTGCGACCCAACGACAACTTGCAATTTTCCAATAAGAGCCGAGGCGAAGGTAACGCCGAAAAATTGTTCAAGCACAAACAACGCACGTTATAATATTATAAAACGGAAGGCAGCGGCAACTTACTCAAGCGATAAAGTCAGAGGGGGCTGCTGTGGGGGGAATCCGGGGGATTCTGGGGAGTTTTGCGGACCCATCAAGAAGTAAAACAGCTGCTCTTTGGACACAATCCTGCTTTTGGCCGTGCACTTTGAGGAAAAGTCGTTAGAAGTAAGTTCATATTTTTTTAAATCAATAAAAGTACTTTAAGATGGATAAATTATAGGCTGAGGGTTTCCTGAGTAAAGTATACGTGGCATAAATAATATTGGGTATACGTTTTAATTCAACTATAAGGGAAAATGAGGAGAACTCATAAGGAATTCATAAGATAAGAGCGTGACAAGATACCTGTTTAATTTAATATCAAGTCATGGCTTTCCTTATTAATAAATTAATTCCAAATAAAGTAATTAAGGTAAACTGTACACTTTTAAAGAAAAATACTAACTAGGGACAGAAATCAATAGGGATTTTAAAACCCCTAAAAAGGTTTCTAAAGATATTTAATGAAATTTGTGAGATATAAAATTCATTGTAAATTTGTTTTCTTAAGGATGTAAGAATTGGTAGCATGTTTTGTACATCTAGTAATATATTTTAAGAACCATGCAGCATATTATTATAATATTATCTTTTTATAAATAATTACTTAACCTTTGTGTACCTCTTTTCTTTCCGTGCACTGCTGCTTCTGGCCTGGCAACAAATCGTTGAAATAAATGAAGCGCACTGGGCGAAATCAGCAAAAGTTTTCCACAATTTTTCTTCACTTTTGCAGTCTGAATCGCCCCGTGGCCCCTCCCTCGCCCCTCTGCAAGTTTTTCTCTCTGCGACATTTGCGGATTTCGGGCTAACGCTTAGGCCACTCTGCCTCCTGATTGCTTCTCGCCCATTGTTGACTTACAAATTTAGGTTGCTGTGCGCAAAAAGTTTGTTTTGAATTGTAAGTAATTTCTGATACCTCACCTCGAGATGTCCACGTGTGTGTGTGCGTGTAAGCGCGCGCGTTGCGTGCTCGTAGATTTCGTGTGGATTCCTTGGAAAGGAGGTTAAGTGTGTGTGCGATTCACTCAATTAAAGTTAGCGCCCCCGGCATATGTTATGTTATGCTGGGGATATGTGCCCACCGAAACCACCGAAATAACCACGCTCCAGTTAACCATCGCCTGGCCCCTTAGTTCGGGGGTTTCCCCCATCTCCATCTCCATCGCCTCCATCCAAAGAGCCGCCATTCTCAGCACTTTGTCTCATAAATTTGTGCATAACTGTCAAAAGCAATTGCCCTTAGCCTTTGCGGCAGTTTAAACTTGGATGATATATTTGTATATGGAGTAAATACGTACAAACACACACACACACACACGTGCACGTGCACACCATTACACCCACACAGGCCTCCGAGGGGCGATCATGGAATCGCAGCAAGGTCCCATGAATACTTGATGCGCCTGGCCGGATGACCGCAAACTAAATTTTCCCAATTTCCACGTGGTTTTTTGTTTAGCCTCTGCCACATTGTGTGTTGTTTCCGTTTTTAACCCAAAGTTTCCACCTCCATTTCACAAAATAGTGAATTTAATTTGCATCAATTTTTAAACGGTTTAGTCGTGCGCACACGCTAAAATTGGCATAAATTGATGGAAGTTCAGTTCAGTTCACCCGGCACCCAAGAGAAACAGAGAGAGAGAGAGATTTGGCAAATAAATTTATTATTACTTTCCTACCGTGGAGGGGGCAGCTACTGGATTACTTTCAATATTCTATTTTTGGCAAATTTTAACTGAACTCGGAGCTTTTGTTTTAAATAATAATGAAACAACTAATGCTGCTCATAATAATTGTGAATTTTTGAAAATTTATAGGAGAAGAGGAATGTATTTTAAAATGACATTTCTAAAGTACGTATGTAAGTACGTATCACATTTTAGTTGTATAAATACGTAACACATTTTATTTATATTCATTTATTAAAAGACCTGCCTGCCCTTGTAAATTACTATTGAAAATTCCAATATTAGTATTCCCTTTGGCCAACTTTGATTTTATTTAATGGAAACTAATGTCTATATTAATGTAGTTTAACTTGAGGCTTATGCCAGAATTGCTTTTAATTGTAACGTTTATTGAACTAAGTTTTGTTTATAAAAATTCAAAGTTTTCTAAGCTAGAAAGGACATCTTGAACATGATCTTTTGTTTGGAACTCGAATAACATTCAAAAGACGTTGTAGGAAACTCTAAAAATACCATTTAAATTTAAATTTTTAAGGTACTTCATCAGGATTGTTAGTTACTATTAAAATTACTTAGTATTCCCTTATTTTTATTTTGATTTATATCTTTTTATAAAAACTTACACCAATTTCCATATAGTTTAAATAAGACCTTGTGCAAAAAATGATGTTATGGATACTCCATTCCCACAAGTTCCTAAGTGCAATTTTAAATATTTTTGAAAGGCCTCTAAGCTAGTATAAAGAGCATCTAGATTTCTAGAATTCAAATAAGAATTATACAATTCTACATTGTCTACTAATACATTTAAAACAAAATTGAATATATCACCTTAATTTGAAATTCAAAATCCCTGATAATCCTTAACCCTTGAAACTCGTGCAACGCCCTCCGTTGCTAGTAATGCAAATCGGCGTATTGTGGACTGACAATAGCAGATGCCGTGACATTGTTGTCGCTCTCCGCTCGCTCTATTGTGCGGTTCCCCAGCACGAATCCTCATAGTATGACAATGGCAATGGGGGCGGTGATGGTTGGGTCCTGGTTGCAGGACGGCCTCCGCAGAGGTGTGTATGTGCGTGTGAGTGTCATGGTGTCATTGTGTGGGTATATGTGTGTGTGGGCCACTCAACACGCCAGTCAATTTATACTAATTGTAAGTGTCACATACATTTGTCAAAATTTAAGTTATGGCCTCCACTTCGCCCTCTGCCGCTGCCGCTGCCGCTGCCGGTGCGGTCCTGCGGTTGTCCTGTGGCTCTCTTCCAGGATTTTGCTGTTCGTGTTCATGTCAGTGTTGCTGCTGTCGATGTCGTTGTCGATGTTGCTGCTGTAGCTGTAGCTGTAGCTGTAGCTGTTGCTGCCATGAAAAATTGTTTATTGTAATCTGTTGTCCAAGAACAACTTGACACCCCGAACGAGAGCGAGCGCTGAAGCTGAAGTGGCGTTTGTGGAAATTTCCTTAAATGCTTCACAGCTGTTCCGGCCACCAACTTCGGTCATTCGGCCACGAGAAGTGCCAAAAATTACAGTGGAAAACAAGTTCTGTAAGCTGCTTAGCTGCAAGTTGTGATTAGCACACAGCGCAGCTCGCACACTCAAAAGCAGACAGCCCCCAGCTTGCGGCTTTCAAAGCGCGTCCTTCATTAGGGGGGAAAAAAAAGCCACAACCACAGCTCCCCCACAACTACTCCCCTGCCCGATTTGGAAAAAAAATCACTCACTCCCGACAGGAAAAAAGCTAAGAAAATGAAATGAATTTGCGGAAAACCGAACTACACATTCACTGGGAAACAGAAGCCGAACGGAGCCCAGCGCCGAAGGAAGATAGGGACTGACAGGGAGAGACAGGGCAAACAAATCGTCGAAATTCCTTATTGAACAAGAATTTCCCATACAGCTGCTGTGCGTGTTGGATGTGCCAGAACAAAGGCCAAATGAAATCACAAAATATATATTAACAAATCAATAAAATATTTCGAATGCCTATGCCACTCGGCGCACTCTGCTGGCAGTGCACACATTTGTCTTGCCACGGCATCCTTCAGGCAGGGATTAAAAGCATTTCCATATTAAATATTTCACAGATATTCAGATATTCGACATTCAATCCGTTTTTAATTGAGTTCGTTTTACTGCCCCAACTGCTCCATCATCGAATAGTTGCGGGGGAATACAAAAAATATAAAACGTTGCCCAATCAAATATTCGTCAGGTCTCTCAGTAGCCGCAAAATCGATTTGATTTGGAAAATCGAAACGAAAAACTGAGTGCAGCAGCAGCAACCGGATGAAAACTGATCCAAACTCCGTGCGGAATTGTCATCAGATTGAAAATAATTTTATTATCATTTCAGCCAGGAGTCAATGCAGTTTGAGCTCTTGCAAGGATATGCTTAATAATAAAACGATTGTTGCTATTTTGCGATATGAAATTGGCCATTTTCCTTGAATATAAAACATTTCTCGGTTGGTTAACTTATTATGTTCGCATTGCACAATTTGTATGTCGGTAAAATCAGCATAAAAACTCCCACATAAAATAATTCACAATTTGTTCCTCCTTCTAGGAGTTTTTTACACCTCCTGCTAAAAGCTGAATTTGATTAATTAATTTTGTAAAATACTAGCTACCATAAAGCGCCATTAGTGGGCCAACTCTTCTGTTACTTAACCGCTCTTAAATGCTCTTTACTTTGTTTTAAAAAATAAATAAGTTGTCTTAATTTTTGTAAGTTAATAATGTGTTTTAAATGGTTTCATCCTACTTTTTCCCAAATCCCTTCACAAACTTTTGCCCAACAGGCTTTCAATGGTTTTGTTTTTTAATAATTTAAAAACCTATAACTTGGTTTCCATAAATATTTACACAATTAGTCAGGTTCCCAGGCTGTAAGTACCTCCCCTCGAAACCATGGCAGATCATCTCGGCATTAATCTTCGTTGCTCTTCGCAACACTTTCAATCCTTGGCCAGCTGCAGCTACTTTTCCCTGTGGCAGAGTATAAGCTTAATATATTTTTTTTCTATTTATTTTCCATTTTTTCGGTTGGCGAGTGGCTGAGTGGCGGGGTGGCTGGTGGCGGGTGGCGGGTGGCGGATAGCTCTGGTGGTTGCGGTGTTCGGTGGGTGAAGTGGGTTTCGGGTGGCTTGCCTACCCCGTTGCCCGGGCAAATTTAAATGTTTTTAGTTAAAGCGGATTAAAAGTTCGCTGCATGCCGCACATACATAACCCATGCCCAGTCACTGAAGCAGCCACCACGCCCCCTCGCAACGCCGCCCCATTCAGAGGCAGCATTCAGAGGGGCCCGGCCCCTCCCTTCGTAACCATGTGGCCTACTTTGGCCCGAGCTCTGGCAGCTAACCCCATGCATAATTAACGTGGCATGGCCCTGGTTGGCCTGCCACATCTCTTACTGAACCGGCTCCAGCTCCTGCTCCGGCTTCGGCTCCTGCTCCTGCTACTGGTACTGCTGCTGGTACTGCTTCTGCCTCCGGCTAGTGCCGCCGCCTCCCACCCAAGGTCCATTCCTCATGCGGCATGAAAGGCCTGCGAGGATCTACGCACATCGAATTGAAATTTTTGGGGCTAGAGTGCTGAGAAATTGATGGCCACTGCCGAGGCGTCTATTTTATTGGCATGGCATAAATTATGACACGAGAAACTTGTAAGCCGCTGGCACACAATTTTTGATTGTCTACCCCTTGGGGCGAGCGGCGAGAGAGAAGGGAGAGATGGAACTTTCCAAGAAGAGCCATAAATTGCTGGCCTTTCAATTGAAAATTAAATAGTGCCAGGGATTATGCATCCAGCAGGCAAGGACACTGGCCCTGCAACGGGTAGGTTCGGGGTAAATGGTGAAAGCTACAGCAACAGAGACAGCGACAGGACAGCTGCCTGATTTAAAGGATATGCGCGTATAACTTGCATTTACAATTGATTTTAAAATCCCCAACAAAAGCCACTGTCAACAGTCGGCGCCGCAAGGTGCACTGAACAAATGAAATATATACTTCAACTTGGAGTTTAATTTATATATATATAAATAAATATATAGAGATTTATTATATTTAAAAAATAAGTTATCTTTGTGGGCACTTTAAAAGTTCTTTCACAGAATTTATGGCTTGTTTTATTATATTAAATTATATGTTATAAACTTTATGGGTTACATATGGATGGGTTTTACGATGTTACCAATAAAAAATTAAATTAATTAAAGTGTTCATAATTCGACTGCTAATTAATTGTGAAGTATTATAACATTAAATGAAGTAGAAAATAAATAATATTTAGCATATGCTCATCACTTAATACTTTGTTGAGGGTTCTCTGGTTTCACTGATTTGTTCAATTTTAATTAGTTTCATTTAGATTTCAAGGATTAGATTGGTTAATATGTCCTTAAAATAGAATATACATAATTGAAAACAATTGCCAGTAATTGTAATTAATTTTTAAATTGCCCCTTGAAATGGGTATCATTTTACAGACTGAAAGTAGATTAGATTTACCTTTTTAGATGGATAATAAGCTCAAGCTATATATAAATCTGTAAATGTGGAAACAACTGCAACTGTATATTTAGCTAAAATGAAATGCCAAACGCTTCCTTTTGCTTTTCTCGATTTCCCTCCTGCAATAGTGATTTTTATAGCATTTTTCCAAGTGCGCTTCGCTGGCGGGCAGCATTGTCGCATTGTCATTTGGCAGCGTATCTCCATCTCCATCCCTTAGGACTCCGCCCTTCGCCTGCCACGCCCACTGCCATGCATGCACTCACACATGACCACTTCAGAGTGCTTTAGTGTGTGTGTGTGTGTGTGTGGCAACGTCAGCGATAAGCAAGCGACCAAACGAACACACTCAAACCCATTCGAACACAAAGTGTGAAAGGCATCGCGGATGAGTGGGAAGTGGAGGCGGGAAGCGCCCAGGTTGGCTGGCTGCTAACGGTAACAGTTTTCAATAAATACTTTTGCCTACGTGTCCGTCCACTTTTCCGCTCCTCCGTCTTCCGTTACCGCTCCTCACCCTCCCGCCTGACTATCCATGTGTGCTGAATTGCTGCTGCCCGTGCGAGTGTGTGTGTGTGGGCACAAAAGTTTTGCCTGCTCACTTCGCCTGTTGTTGGGGCTGCACGAATAATACCCTGCCAGAAGGATCAAGGGATGGCGATCGGTTCGATTGCTTAGAGAAGGTTCCATTTTATTAGAGTGATGTATCCATTGATCGATAGAAAACCCGGTTTTGGTTCAGGGTTTCGGTTAAAGAAAAGCCTTTCCATCGATTCATTATATAAATTCATTAAAATATATTAAATTCATCAAATATTATCACTTGTTTACTATGTACCTGAATAATATTATTGAATGATTTTAAATCACATATTAAGAATGTTAATTGATATATTTAAAAGCATTGATGGCAAAGAACAATGTCATTTTTCATATATAATTGTCAGTAAAATATTATATATTTTATATTATGACACGAGCCTCTTAAATATTGAATTTTATTTATTCCATGTGTATACATTTGTATTACCATAATATACTCTTCACAAACAGTTAAAGAAGAATAATAAAATTAAAAATGTAAATAACAGCCTTACAGCTTTCTAAAGAAAAATAATAATTCTATATATAAATATATATTAAATGTATTATATTATTTTTCTTTATTAATCGTTTAATTTCGTTGCTTAATTGTTTTATATCATCTTTCCCTATATGGCGTTTCAAGATCAAAGCTAAATATTTTTAATTAAGTTAATTTACTTATTACTTAAATATTAATTATATAGAAAGATCTTATTATATCTATCAAGCAGCTTAGTATCAGCATTATTTTTACAATACAGAAGCCAATATTTATACTATTTCCGAGTAACACACCTGCTGGCATATGTAGTCTCTTTCTCTATTATAAATATAACCAAACTATTTTTGACAACTATATATCTTTGCAAACAGTGACATCTAAGGCTGGCCTGACTTTATTAAAAAAAAACACAATAAAAACACTTAGTGCGACACATATGTACATATGTATCAATGGGGTCATCAGCGGCGCCATGTTGTGCCTGATTTATTTTCTAGGTACCGCCGGGACGACACAATCTTCTATGTAGATTACCTAATTGCCGGACAAGCGATTAATCCTCGACTGCTTTCAGGGCATTAAAGCTTCGATTTTGCATGGAAATAAATCCGCCTTCCGTTTTCCGCTGTTTTTTAGTTTTCCGCTTTCCTTCATTTTTTCTTTGTTCTTTTTTTTTTGTGTTATACCATTTTTTTTTTGCCTTTTTTTGACTGCTCATTTCCATGACGCGCAGTTGGCATTGTGTGGGGTGTGGGGGGGAGAGGGCTGCGCCGTGCTCTGGGGGCGGAGGGGCGTGGCGTGTGCTGAAAACTTTGCGCTTTGTAATTGTGTAATTATGGGAAATTAAAACTGTTGGCAAAACTTTCTGCACACGTGGGGCGGCAGCGGCAGCGGCGGCGGCGGCGGAACGAGTGCGAGTTCCTGTCCGGGGTAGGTGGTAAGGGAAATGGGAAATTCAACGAGAAGGGGAAGGAAGGAGCGGCGGCAGGGAAAACTGTGCATAGATAGTTTCGCTGTGTGTGGCTGGCAAATCGATAAATGTTTTGCATTGCAGTTGCAACTTCAGCTGATTCGGTTGCTGATTCGGTTTCAGTTTCTGTTTCTGGTTTCTTCTGGGGTTACCCCAGCTTTCCCACCACTTTCCCACCGCTTTTCACACCCGCTTGCCGCCTCCCCCCCTTTGGTTCGGTATTTATGCAACTGTTTTCAATGAGTGAGCGATTTATGTTAAGTACACATGTTCTCATTGGATTTTCCAAGCCACAGGGAAAGGGAGGAGGAAAATGGATATGGGCAAGGCAGGATCTGGCGTCGGTGAGGGGCAGCGGCACGCACACACATAAAAGACATCTGCAGAAAATGAGTGTCGCAAACACGCAAACAGATACAAGGACGTACAAGAAGAGCCCCGGTGTGTGTGTGTTTCTGTGTGTGTGTGTGTGCCCCATAACAATAAAAATTTATTTTCAACTTTTTATCTTGCCCCGCAACCCTTCTACTTCCTCTGTCCTTCTTCGGCTCGCTCCTTCCTTGCCATCTGCTTTGGCTTCTGCTCCTCCTTCTGTTTCTGCTTCTGTTTCTGGCCATCGTTATGTGCATACGTATACATATTATTATAACGCATACGCCTAGGTGTACCATCAGTGGTACGGTGCAGATTCGTCGGTGGTGCGCAATTTGTGTGGACCGCCCTGCCATTCCGTTCAGGCCCTCCCCTACCCCCGCAGGCTACCACCTTGGTTAACTGTTTTCAGCACACGTACGCTGCGTGTGTGTGGATGTGCCTGCGCACAGGAAGAAAAACAGGCGGCAGACAATTGAATTCGATATAAATTTATAGCCATCCACTTGTGAAATAAAATACTTTTCGAAAGCCCAAATCAATGCCAAAGATGTAATTTAAAAAGAAAACAAATCTACCTTCAGCAAGGAAAAGTTAAAGAGAAAGATAAAATACCCAGAATAATCTGATTCTGGTCTCCACAATCGATTTTACGCTTTCAACCAGAAATTGTCCGAATAAGTGTTTGGCTTGTTCGCGACTTTTTCTAGCCCTTTCAATCTTATTCCGTTATCGCAAAATATTGGTAGATTAAGCCCAAGAGATTTATTTAAACACTATTTAATAGAAACTATCAATATACTATTTCGAGCCCAGCAAAATCTTAATTTCGATGTGTAAATTGAGACTTGGTTCGATCATTACAAATAAATTTGGCCTAAGCAAGGATTAAGCTTAAGGCAAACCAATTTAATCGTTCACAAATTAATAGAATCTCAGAGTACGCCATCTTAAGTCCTTCTAAATTGCTTCCACCTCCTTGAACCGAGCAATTTCATTGTTGGCTGGCTTTGAAGCTGCACGAACTGCAGGTGGAAGAGGCTTTGGAATTTTTTCTGTGTGCCTGTGTATGCCTTGCCTGCAGCCACAGGGAGCAGGAGCAGAACCTGGTACAGCAGCGGCAGCAACAGCAGGACTATCAAATTGTATTTGTAGCCAATACAAATGAGCATACGGCAGGCCATTTACCAAAAGGCAGTCACTCCCCCATACACACCCACTCTAGCCACAGCTATCCACGTAGAGACACCACCCAGGCCCAGATCCTGCCTCCAGGCCAACCCAAACCCGGCTGTAGCCTTATTCGGATGCACTGGGAGCAGGAACTGCCTTATGTGTCGAATGAAATGAAGCGATTCGGGCTGCCAGTTAACCCATTAACGACGACACCTCCCACATCCCGCCGCCAGACTTAGCCCCAGCCAGCAACGTTCTCTAATGGAATAACTGTGATAATGCCCCGGTTACACACGCACACACCACCTCTGGCACACACACACACACACACACAAACACATAACAGAACATAGCGCCTGCCCGCAGGTAATATTCGGCTTTTTACACGCTCATCAGGAAATGAACTATGTGGCAGCAAAATGAACTGAAGCCGAACCGAAAGTCAGTTGGGGGAACTACATACCATCCTAACACACATACGTACACACAGCTGAATTTCGGCTCGGATATAGTGCCTTTTGATTTCCCCGTTTATTGAAATGGAACCTGGAAATTGTTGCCGGTTATGACTCCACTGGCTCTTAGATGGCGTCGTGAAAAGAGCATCAAAACAGAGTTGATGGCCGCCAACAAAAAAATATTATTGTGTCCCCTCCTCATTTATGACGGACAACATTGAGTGATGCTTGCGGAGTAGCGCAGGCTCTTAAAGTTTCGGATTTTTATTTGATTTCTACAATAAGATTAGAAAAGCATAGCTGGAGTGCTCTTATTTAAGTTATACTTTGATTATTTCATTATCAAAGGAATTCCTAATATCTTAGCTGAAGTATACTTTTATAAGTTCACAAATTAAGGAAGCCATAAAGAAAGGCATAAAAACGGAGTTTATGTCTTCCTATAACTTTTTCTTGAAGGGGTCAAAGCCCCATCAGCATAAAAGTGAAGTGAAAACTTGAAATTTTACCCGATTTCGAATAGTGTTAAATAATCAACAACATTAATTTATTGATAATAAGGCAGAAAATAAATGAACAATTCAAGTAAGGTAAATAGGCATGTAAACATGTTAAATATTAACTATTTAAGGGAAACGTATACGGTAAATATTACAGCACTGCTAAATTTACAAATATATGTCTGATATTTACATGCAACGATTTTTCCGGAATTTTCCTGATGTGTGCAAATTTGATTGCTTACACACATCTACATACTAGCTGTGTGTGCATGCAAAATTGTACAGATTCATCAGAATCCATATATTTTTCCCTGTCTTTGTTTTCTATTATTTTTCGCTTTATTTATTACCCCATATCTTAATGTGATTTCTCTATCTGGTTTACGAATGTTATGCTGGCTTTATTTCCGTGTTTCACAAAAGAATATTAGCTCGAGGGCTTAGTTAATTAAATGGAGATGCCTTTTTACCCAACAAGGTAATCATAAAAGTGGCCCTATTTCTGGGAAAACATATTTATGTTATGTGGGAGATGTTCACATTTTCAATGAAATATTTGGGAAATGTGCAAAGTTATTTGTGGTTTAACGTAGTATTACTGGGCAATTTAAATAAAAAGGTTGCTTAACATAAATAATAAGCCCAGAATATTTAGACTCATTTGAAATGAATATAAGTAAGTATAAAAATGTTGTATCTTAATCCAGTTTAGCTTTGATTTTAGTTGTGAGCTAATAACATTATTACTACATTTTGTAAACACTAAAAATTATGTGAGTATTTATTTAAAATTTGCAATAGCCTTTGAAAATATGCAAATAGTTTGCATTGCATTGATTAGAAACCATTTTGCATTACAGAGAAGGAAATTGGCATTTACAGGTATTTAGAAAACAAGGAAAGGAGAGAAAATTATTCAGGCACCACTTTTAAGGAATTTTCTGCCAATTCTAGAGACAGGAAACATGCAAAGAAGGTAGGAACAGGCGTTCAGGAGGAACTCCCTGTGTGTGTGTGCGTAAGGACTAGTTGAATTAATCGACTGAGGCAGCGGGAAGCCCCCAGTTCGTATTGTCTTGCCTTGATTGCGCCACGTGCACTTGCATATTCAGCCGGAATCCGGCAGGCGGAATGCATGCTCGAGTGCGTATCTCGCTCTTGCAACTTGCAACTTGCAGCTTGCAACTTCCAGTATCCGGCTCTTGAATAATTAACCCAAATTTGATTGTATTCGAATGGGCAATCAGCTGGCATCGCATCTAATCCTGTTTGCGTCGGCATTAGGGGGTTAAGTCGCCCGGCAGCTGCAAAAATTCAATTGGGAAAGCGACGCAGCAATAGCAGCTGTCAAAGCTTTAAGCGACAACCTTCGTTATTTCCAGCATTCCACTCAATCTCTTGTTGAGTTTTCCGTCCCCAAAATACACCCGGTACGCCCCCCGGAACCCACCGCTGCCATCATCCCTTGCGATTTCCCGCTGCGACTTGGGCTCTTAGCTTTTCCGCTCCCATTCGTCATCGCAGTCGTCATCGTCTGCAGCGGCTGTAGTACAGTTCCTGAAAATTGCTGCAATGTTGCATGTCAGCTTACAACAAGCGCACTTTTTATTGTAATGTCGTATTATAACTACGACTCTGCTCCGAGCACGAGCACGAGCACTTGCTGCAGCTCGCTCTGTCTCTGGAAGACAATTTGCCATTACTCGCTAATTGGCATCACAGAACAGAGGGGCAAGAGGATGCTCTGCCGGAGGAGGAAGCGGAGGACCCTTCAAATCAGCATCAAATCTGGCAGCTGACGAAATGGGTTAAACTTTAAAGGTGCGACCCCAAGCATGACACCGACCCCAAGCCCCAAACTCTTTACGCACTGTTTTGGCCCATAAATTTCTTGATGGCTTTTTAGCCGCTGCCGTGTTGGGCTATTATTATTATTATTATCGGTCCAGGCACCTGGCCATAGTCCCGGTCGGGGCTTTATGTTCTTGGCCACTTTTCTGGCCACACGGATTTCCCGCACACACACACACACACACACATACCGGAAAACCGGATAGATGGGCCTGGTTGGGTGGCCAATACACGCAGACAGGCTTACGCATGCCGCAATAATCCATGGCATAAACATTGGCAAATCCGTTTGCGTTTTGTACAAACATGGCTAAAACGTATTGGCAACAAAATTGGTCTAAAGCTCGAGCACAATGAGCCGAGTCAACAGAAAGAGTCGGACGATTATTTTGGCACGTGGATGCGTTTGTTAGCATTAAGTCATAAAAACGTGCCGCCATAGAGACGCAGCCGCCGCCACTGGCAAAAAGGGGTGAAGTGGGCTAGGGAGATGAGATTTACTTTAGCGGTGAAAGGGGAGTGGGGGCACCAGAGAATAAACGACGATTTTTCGGTATATAGAGAGCAGCATTGAGTATTTTCTACGGGATTCCACACAGAGTGGCAGCCATAAGCAGAAGCAAAAGGAGCTTTTCCAGCTGGCATTGTCAGCCTGTTTATCGTTTCAAGCCGAAAAGTCTGACGCTCTTGCTTTCCCTAGCCTGTGCACTGCAAGAAAACGGTTGAGGCATTCCGATTAAGTAATTACAAAGAGAAATAATAATTGGAGGTATTTACATCCGGTTCGAAGGACTAAAATGTAACGAAAAAAACAAACCCATTATATATAGAATTATAGTTTAAAGGAATATGAACTATGTCATATTTGTTGACTCTCCGACATATCTTAACTGGGCAGTGAGAATGTGTACATTCCCCTATTTTTCCCTGTATAAGATAAAGCCAGAGGCAATGGGGGACCGGGGGCCAGGTTAACTTGGCCAGAGCAAAGCAGAGAAAGGAGCAGCTGAGGACGGGGTGCTGAGGACAAAGGGGTGCAGGATCTACACAATAGCAAACGCTTTGGGCCAATTGTTGGGACAAACTGACATTGCTTGCCATTCCACCTGCATTCCCCCTCTCAGCCAACCTCGGCTCCCTCTCCACAAGTGGCTGCTTTGCTATGCTGCTGGTAGAAGCCCCCTAGAAACATCCTTGCTCCCCTGTCACCCCTTCCAGTACCCCGTTGTGGCTGCTGGTGCCTTTGTTTTGCTTTGGAAAACTCTCAGCAATTTTGTGGTTGCCTTTGTCTCGAGTTTGGTCCATTCATTGACAGCTCCTAATGCAATCTCACCTTGTGCTCGAGCACATTATAAAGTTATCCAGGATCTCGGGGGAGGCGATGAGGAGTGAACGGCAAAGGGGCTCTACTCTGCTGCTTGTGGACCAATTATCGGCTAAATATAATCGCGATATCCGATAAACCGATTGGCCCCGCAACCGCAGCCGTAACATTTTCCGCTCGATTGATCTGCTGTCAAAAACAATATGGAAAGCCAACCGGATTATGCCGATGCCAGAGCCCGATACGGTTAACGTTAACGTTAACATCGCAGCCCAGCGTCGGCCCCGCGCCGAGCTAAACAAATATTTGGCTGGCCGGAGAAAGATGAGGGCGATGAGGGCGCCACCCTCATCTCGTTTTGTTTACCTGCGAATATCGATAAATGTATCTATGCAAATGTGGAAGTGGATCATAAATCATCCAAAGTCGAAGACAGCAACGAATGCTTGGCTACATAAGCAGGCAGACCGAGCAGGAAGTCACTGCGACTGAGGATGAAATTGAGAAATTATCATAAAAGTTTAAGTGCTTAATTCATTTGTAATTTCTCTCTCGGTAAGTGAGGGAGAAAGGGGAGGAAGGGATTGGCATTATCTGATTGTGCTCGATGAGCTTAATCCCTTGCTAACTACTGTGCCAACTTTCGGGTGCATCCTGTGCGTACTTTCCATGCAATTGGCCACAGTAATTTCACTTTGGCTTTGTCTTTTCCCCTCTCTCTCCCTCTATCTTACCCAGCCCCCTTAAACACCATTTCCGACACTTCTTGCACGCACACAAACACACACACACTCACATCCGATTAGCAATTTCCATGCACTTGAGAGATTTCATTAGCCACTGTCGTTGTTGTTTCCACTTTGCCATTGCGTGCGCTTTTCTACTGCTGCTGCTACTCCCCATCGTTCTTTGATTTTTCCCAACTTCCTGGGCACAGGAAAAAATTACGTTTTGCACCGATTACATTCGATGGCTTTTACGTTTCCAATGGAATCTAATTTCAAATGAATCAATCAGGGAATTCCCAGGAATGTACACATGGTTAGGAGCAGCTTTTTTGTGAGACAGGTTTTATAGGTTTGTTAAGCAATTTATTTTTCCATTTAAGATAGTTTATAGAAATTAGATATAAGGTAATAT
>JAEIIG010015101.1:0-83223 GCA_018904695.1 Drosophila parvula
AACAAGCTATTGTAAATCCCACATACAACTTGAGACCCATATCTTTATAATTTGCACACAAAACTCTAAGGGGTCCATGCATTTCATACGATGTTCTACAGTGGCGCAACACTAAGGGTATATAGGATCTAGTATTTCTATAACATATATTTAGGGCTATATGCTTTATATGCTATATGCTAGAAATACAGGCTGCAATATGCTAGACAGACGGCAACACTGATTGGGGAAACAAGAATGTTGCCTATGCATTCAGTCACATTACATGGAATGGTGTGGCGCCACCAACTAAACTCTGGAAATACGTTGCAACGACGAGAGAAAATGTCATAAATTAAGCAAATTGCAGTAAAAACAGGCGGAGAAATACAGCTCCAATAAATGTACATTTATTTCCAATTTATTCGCTTGTATCATTTTTTCTTATCTTATTAATTGTAAAGTTTATAATTACTCAGCTAAACGATTTTAACCACTATATATATTATTGAATATATACTAGCGCTAAGTGATATGCACAGCTGTCTTTTATTAAATATAATCCTTGAATCTTTTTGTAAGTTTTGGTAAAATGGCGACCGACAATGAATTATGATTTTAACATGTTAATTTGAATAGTCCAAATAAAATCGAAATTGCCATTGCATTAATTGGAACAGCTATCTTGCCCGCTTTAGACGTAGTAGTGGTTTCAGTGGTGTGTGTATCATCAGGATATTCTGCAGAAGCGCCCCTGAAATAAAAATATATTACAAATTTCCTCAAGATATTGATGAGAAAACTAACGGTTGAAGAGGGGGAACGTTTTTTGCGAAGTCACCTATGGCGGGTGGAGAGTACATCGCCACGACGTAGTAGTTTCCCAACGCATCCCGGTATTGCCCAAAACCCATTTCAGTTGACGCAGCCCAAATCATGTTCGTGAAGGACTCGGCCCTAGGTGTATATACGGGGTCATTGTAGTTGTAGTAAGCTTGATATCTATACCAATAACCAAGACACGACAAAGGATCAGTAATGACAGTGCACAAGTTTACGCTGTATTGGCCATTGACATTCATTTTAATTACATCGTGTTGAAGCGCCATCATCTGCAAGTCGGTTTCCAGGATTATCGCTATCGTTACTCAAAATAAATTTAACAACGTTGGAACGTACCTTAGCATGTTCTGCGGCTTTATCACATAGCTCCTGAGACACTTTGAGAGGAGGAGTGCCATGTAAACTCCTCAGCCGATTATTTTCATCGCAGGCGGCATCATCGATAATAGTAGCTTTCACTGACGCAAACTGCAATTAACGATGTTCATATACTATTTATTTTAGCTCTCATTACAATATATTTATTACCCAACACAGGCACAGTATAATTTTTAGAAATTCCATAATTTTTTGAGAGAGTCCGATTGAGCCGGATGAGCCAAAAATAATAGTATACAATAGTATATCTATAGTATATAGTTCTTGACTTCTGACATATAAGGGTAAGATAGCATATTCAAAAAATTAGTTCAATTCTATTAGGTACAAATATTTATATTTTTACATTTATGTATGTATCTATGAGTTAGGGGACAAGACAAACAAATTTATTATGCGCTACCAGTGTGCAATCGCTATTACCACAGCAGCTGATCGTGACACGAGCACGTACGAGCCGAGAGGCTCATCGCTAATTTGTTTTGCTAACTAAAAACAACAGCTAAATGTAAAGAAAATAATGTCGTCGGGCCAAGGAGGCAACAAACTTAACTTCTCCAATTCTGGAAACCTGAGCGAAGATGAGAAGGAGAAACTAGAATATAATTTGCTTCAGCGGAATGGTACGTCGATTTGTATTTTAATATATTCATGGTTAATGTTTTGCTGGTGCTCACACAGCTGTGCCAACAGCAAGGCAGCCTGCCCAGGGTCGCCTGAAGAGGCTGCAGACCAATTTGAAACGGCTGCATAAGAAGGAGCCGTCGGTAGTGGACATAAAGAAGGCGGTGCCCAACCGGATGACACGAAGGCTTTCAATGTTTAGTCGTGAATCGGCGTCACCGCCAAACTTTAATGCCCGCAGATGGTCGACGTGTTCGGACACGCCGCCGCCGCCCCAAAAAGCCTGGGAGAAGCCGAAGGCCCTTCTGGATGCTAGCAATCGACTTGAGGGGTGCAGTTTTCAAAGTGGTAGGTATTCAAAGGAACTCGACTAATTCAATTACTATTCACAAAACTTTCTTATTTCCTCAGCCAACGAGCGTCTAGTGCAACTACGGGCCTCACTCCGCCAGCAGCAGCAGGCCAAGGAGTCTAACAATAACAATAAGTCCACCGCTTTTCCTCAGGAAACTCTTACACAGACACCAAAAGGGACTAACATAAGTGCATTTCATACCTCCGTGACGAGCAAAGAAGATCCGGAGTCTATGGATTGGGAAGACAGTATCGAGGAGAAGCAGGTGGAGTTGTCCATGCAAAACCAAGGAAAGAGAGAAGAAAAGTTTGAGATTAGCGCCATCGTGTTCATGCGACAGGCCAGCGACGAAGACGAGTTGCCCATTCGTCTTCTAGATCACACATATTTCGTGTTAGACACTAACATCTTAATGCAATACATTAAATTCGTAGAGGATATCACCGAGGTGGTCCTACCGGGTACAGTCGGAAGCATGCTGTACATTCCCTATATCGTTATTAAGGAGCTGGACAAGTTAAAGTCCTCGAGCGATAATCAAAAAGGTCAGTTAGCCCGGCAAGCAATACGATATTTAAACACCAAATTCGATGAGAGCTTGCAAATACAAGGTAGGTTATTATTAATTTCGATTGCAATCCTTGATTAAAATTAACATTTTGATTTCAATTCAGCTCAGTCAGCCTTGGAGGAAACTGAGCATCTGATAGATGTCGACTGTCCGGACGACAGCATAATAAACTGTTGCTTGCAACTAAAGGATCAGGTGACGAACATGATGCTCCTGACTAATGATAACAATCTCCGCCTCAAGGCCATCGCCTCGGACATCCAGGTGTCGTGTCGCTCCGACCTCTTGGCCGACTATCCGGATGAGTTCGCCGCTCTAAGTGACTAAGCGTGGGCGGTACTCACTACTAAAGACTGCGTTTGTGATAAAGGTTCTGTGGCAGCAAAGATGGATCCACCGTTCCGGCACACATGAAGTACAATAAATAATTTTCTTAAAAGTGTTTATAAGTGTTTACTGCCGAATTAAAGTTTATTATATGAAAGTTGTTTTTAATAATTTTATTATAGATTTTTCTTTGTTCAAAAAAATTACAAGAAATGCTTAATAAATACTAAAATACCTAAGCAAAAGAATAACGAAACAGGTGCCAGCAGCGGGCGACCAGCAAAAGGCATGGTTTCGTGTTTTTTGTTAGCTCACGCACCCATCTCCGCCTGTTTTGTAACGAACAGTTTCCAAGTTTGAATGTTTTCCAACACTAGTCGCAGATCGCCATTCCACGTAAATAAAGTTTTTGTGTCCGGAATTTTTATTTCTTGTGTGCACTGGCCATATAACCAAGTCCTTTATGGCTGCGCCCATTGAAAGTGGACGTGGATAAGCTGGTAATTAAAATCGTGAAAATAATACCTTTCCCCTGAAATTCAAACTGAAGCAGTCGCACTTCTTAAATGACCTTGCAAGAGGCGGAGCCAGCCAGCCCCCGAAATCAACAATAACACACATACATATGTACATATGTACATATTCTATGTACATATTCGATAGCGTGCCCTGGAATGTTTAGATTAGTGTTAATAAATATGGGCTCAGTGGGTGAGAGCCGTGTCTATGTGTGTGGGTGTGGTGTAGTTTACAGTAAGGGCCAACAGCTGATTCTGCCAGGCTGCCACCTGATTGTGAGACTGTTTGGGGAGGGGGGAGGGTGGAACCGTTCTATTCTCGCGATGATCTCATTCTCTTCGAACGGGAGCAATTTCGCATACCTCTGACATGTGCTCGCCTCTGTTTTGGCAGTAAGTGACGTTGTGGAACGAGCGCCGCTGAAGGAGCAAGGATGGGTAAGGATCAGCACCTGCTGGAGGCGTCGCGCGGCGGCGACATTAAGGCAGTGGACAAATTGCTGGAGCATTCGAGCAGGCGTCTGGGCCCACTCTCAAGGTGAGTCATCATTCCACCTGCTACCCAAGTTGGATAATTGCTTACTTCTTATGAATTTCAGCTTTCGACGCAGTCCAAATATAAACTGCCGGGACATGAATGGCTATACGTCGCTGCATCACGCCTGCCTGAATGGGCACAGCAACATCGTCATGCTGCTGCTCAGCCACAACGCCCTGCTCGATGTCCCCGACATACGCGGCTCCACGCCACTATTCCTTGCCGCCTGGGCGGGTCACCAGGATATTGTGAAGATGCTGCTAATGCACAGACCCACGGGTGCCAATCCCAACGCCCAGACCATCGAAAACGAGACGCCGCTGCACTCGGGCGCCCAGCATGGCCACAATGTGGTAGTGGGCATCCTGCTGGCCTACGGCGCCGATCCCGCCATTCGCAACAATAGCTTTCAGACGGCCTTGGATCTGGCCGCTCAATTTGGGCGACTTCAGGTGGTCCAGACGCTACTTCGCCACTGCCCGGACCTAATAATGCCATACAAGCGGCCGGAGGATGTTGAGGGCGAGCTGCTGGGCTGGTCGCCCACCAAGCATATTTTCACGCACACCTGCCTTCACCTGGCCAGTCGAAATGGACACAAGAAGGTGGTGGAAACGCTGCTGGCGGCGGGCATTGATGTGAACATACTAACCCATGCGGGCAGCGCCCTCCACGAGGCGGCACTCTGCGGCAAAAAGTCCGTAGTGGTAACGCTACTCCAGGCCGGGATATATGTGCATGCCACCGATGGGAATGGACGCACAGCCCTGGACATACTCTCCGACTACCCGCCGCATGTGACCTATGACATTGTGGGCGCTATAAATGGTGCGTATCATCGGCGTTTGGATGGATCGTAGGGAACTAACAGAACGCTAACTAAATAAATTGCTTACTCACAGCATTTGCTCTCATCACTACTGATACATACATACTCGTATGTATATAGTATTCTGAAAAGAGTTCTAGGAAATCTTTAGGGTTTCTGTAACAAAAAACTAATAAACATTTTGTTCTGTTTCTATATCATGCGAGATACATACATATGTTATATAAGTTCCTCCCAAGTGAAGGCTGTGATGTCTCGTTTTTGAAATGTATGTTTATGTTAAGAAATAATGCTTAAATATTAATACTAACAATAAATCATGGTTGGGCACCGAATGTTAAGGTCGGAGCCCGAGTACCAAAACCCCATCTTACAGGCAGAATATGCCAACAAAGATGTATATTTTTTGTTTATTATATTCCTTCCGAAATACTCTTAAATGTTTTATTATTTCAAAGATTATTCTATCTTCAATGTGAACTAGCTTCCAGCACAATGACAGAAAGAGCTCCAAGCTAATAGTTAAATGCCCATCCAAGAAATACTTTATGATTTTCGAGCATCGCTTGTGTACAACTAATTTAAATTGAAGTAATCGTTTGATTGTTAAACATTTAATGAAAATTAAGAGCAATTAAGTGAAGACAAAAACAAACAAACAACAAGACCCTATGACTCCAAACTAGGTACCACTTGTAACTTCTAACGTACACGATCTTTTCCAGAATTCACTCAAGCAACGAGGGATCAGCCGATGCTCATTGTTGTGGAGAATGGGACACAGTCGCTGCCGAAGCGCCTGTATGAGAAGAACTCACAGCGCAAGAAACAACCGCCGGCGAGGCAGAGGAAGTAAGCACCCAGCAACCATGCACTGAGACACACGCCCGCACACCCACATCAACTATGCTGACCCTAATTAACTTAGCCCGCAGCTCATATCATGTCATGTCGGAGAGCGCACTCATCCCCACTCGCACTTGAACCATTCCTTCATGTCCACGCACCAAGCCCAACCCAAGTCCACGCCCACTAAGCCCCAGCACAGACACACACACACACATCAGAATCGGTTGGGCGTTCGTTTAATTAACTCTGGTCTGGATATCGTTTGATCTCTTTTTCCATAACAACCACTCCCACCACTTACTCAACCCTCTGCCAAGTAGAAAGCAAGATCAAGCAAACGGACTTTCGCACTCTTTAAGCTCGCTGGATGTATTCGCCAAGGCGCCGGAGAACTACCTGCAGATGAAGCCCATTTTGCAGCAGAAATCGTTTGGCGATGTTAACGAACTCCAGGCAGCGGATGGCGTCGGCGACGGTGATCTCTGGGCCAGCTACAAGCCGGTCTACAAGCAACCAACGTTGCCCAGCTTTCGGACCTGCATGGACATCTCCAATGGCTCGGTGCCATCGAGATCCTACGAGTATATAAATCTGCTGAGGAACGGCTCTGCCAGCGACGATAACTCTGCCAGCACCAGGAGCAATTGTACGTATGCAAGTGGATACTCTTCGAATACAATTTCCAATGTATCTAATCAGCTCTAAAGTTCAAAGAAATGAAAAACTTTAAAAACGATACCGAATGATGAGTCAACACATTAAACATCTGGTTTTGCGATTATTTCAGCTGCGGTGCGTCAACAGGCGGCGGCCACATATGTGGAAATGACGCTGCCATCGCCTCCGATACCCATGCCACGCACTCGAATAAACGGCGGAGAATACAACGATTATGCGAATCTGGTGCCCATAGATGAAGTCGACGGCAAGTTGCCACCAACTGTGGACACTAACAATAATAGTAACAGCCATAAAAATCATGGTAAAGCCACTAACAAACTAAGAACTGTCCGGCACTCGCCCACACCGGACTATCCGCCACCCACAGTCACCGAGGCGGAGCACACGATCTTCAACTTCATACAACCGGTGGTTACCTTGCGCGAAAGCAGCTTGCTCGAACCGGGTGATTCCCCGCGCACAGCTACCTCAATTAGCTCCGATCAGGTGGAAGAGTTTGTAACCGATATTCCATTCGCTGGGCTCTTCAAGGGATCTACTTTAAACTTGGCCACGGATATGGCAGATGGAAGGGCAGACTCAGTGCCGGCGGATCGTGAATTTCTCCGTTCGCCCAGCATGGTACGATCGGCGCACGCACTCAACCATCGCCGTAGCTTAGCCAAGCAGCGGTACTCGGCAGTGGGCGAAGATTTCAGTGCCTCGCGAGTGTGGGCCGAGATCGATACTATATTCGAAAACATCGGCAACGAAGTCTCGACAAACGAGGAACACGAGCTGGTACAGCAGGAGCCACAGAGCGCGACAGCAGTCGGAGAGGATTCGAGGCAATCGTTGCACATACGGGATCCGGCAGAACTGTTGCTGGGCAAGAAACAGAGCTCAACCTCCAATTGGTGCCACTCGCCCTATAAACTGATCTACGGCGAAATACGATACTCTCTGTTTGTGAGTATAACTTAATGGGATGTGAAATTTTTCTTAAACTGATTCATTTCGGATATTTTGTTCTAGTATCTCGGCTCGACGGTAATACGACAATTGCAGGGCACACTTTCAACACGAAAGTCCATCCAGAAACTGAAGATCGACGAAGAGAACATGAAGTCGGCGGCGAGTGTCAGTGATTTTAGTTTGTTGGAGAACTGCACCACTTCCACAAAGTATCTGAAGGCGGCCAATCTCCAGACGCGTCACAACGTGGACATTGCTGTCTCCTGCGTTGGCGTCAAGTTCATTGATCAGGAGAAAATGGTTAGGCACTCGGTCGGCTTCATCAGGAGTATCCATCCCTATTAATTACTCTACTATTTACTTTCGCAGACTGCCATTTGTTGCCATGCTATTGAGAATATCAATTGCGTTTGCCAGGACACTGAAGATTTGCGCTACTTTGCCTACATAACCAAAGAACAGGACCTACACTACTGCCACGTCTTTATGGTGGATTGTTTGGTGTGTATCCCGTCTGTCCCTTACATTCCCCTCGATCGCTAATGAGTCTTTGTTTACAGGACCTGGCTAAGGAAATCATTCTGACCCTCGGACAGGCCTTTGAGGTTGCCTATCAGCTCGCTATCAGCAGACAGAGCACGCCCCTAATTGAAGAGTGCTAAGCCAAGAGCATGTGCCACAAATGTTTATTATTTATTTTATTTCATTTTACATGTAAATGTATTTTTCATTTGCTAGTCGTTGATGCCATTCTCGATGCAGGCTTTGCCTCACATAAGGCAGCTCGCTCACATGTTTAAGTATTTTAAGAAGAGAGGGGTTTTTTTATTTTTAATACATTTATAAAGCTATTGTAGCCGCAATAAAAAATGAATAACTAAATTAAAATATTTTTTGTTTTTTTTATCTTTAAAATTAGCATTACATTTCGTGATTAATACTCTAAATGTATTTTTCCAATGTATATACACAATATTTAATATTGATCAAGATTCCATTGATATTTCTGTCTCAAATCAATAACAGTTATAAAAATCAACAGCACCTGAACATTTTGAAATATTTAATGAAATACCTGTTGAAAAGTAAGTAAATATAATAGGCAATGTCCGCCAAAGTTATATTATTTTTAAAAATATTTAGGAAATGACATTACTTTCTAAAAGCCTTTTCAGTATATTTGTTATTAATGAATTTTCTTTTGGTATATTTTGAAGATCGCGCTGCTGTCACACTGAGTGCAAGCAACTTTGAATAAAACCGTACAGTTTAAAAGAAGAAGAGTGCTGACCATTTTGCGTTGTTAAATAAATAAAATAATACAAATTCATTTGTGCGAAAAATGGAATCTACTAAAGGTAAGCATTAAGCGCAAATGTTGACATATGTTTTGAAAATAACTGAGTTCAATTATGCAAACTATAAAGAAAACGATGCTGGCGTCCTGGCGTCGTCGCAGGAGGACGCCATTTCGATTGTTGCTGATACAAACACACCAGTGGCGAAAAAAACGCGTCGAGCGACTCGAAAGAGAATAGACAGCACTGTAAATGAGTCGCCATCGAAGGCATTGGCCACTTCGTCCTCACGTACTCTAGACAGCGAAACACCCCGACGCAGCTGCCGGAAGAGTGTGCGTCCTCTAATCGACTACGAAGACATAGTACGATCCGCCAAGAAATTGATTCCAGATACCGTCGACGTCCAAGAGGAGGGACAGGAGCCGGATCCGGTTGTTCATAAATGGAATGTAGTCGAGGTGGGCAGGAACTCGCGCAAGCGCAACCTCAAATCCAAGCGGTTGACTACTAAGAGGGTGAAAACAGAGCAGGGTGAGGAGCCAGAGGCTACAGAGACATCCAGTGATATAAAGAGCGCAGAGTTGCTGGTTGAGCAGCCAGGGGATATTCTGAAGCAGCCAGATATCAAGGAGGTCGAGCCAGATGATATTCTGAAGCAGGCAGATGTCAAGGAGGTCCAGCCAGAGAATAAAGAAGTGCTGCCAGCCGTACAAGCGGAATCACAAAAGCCACAGCAGGCAGTGGCCGTCATTGAGCAGTCCGAGATCAAATCAATTTCAAGGAAAAGCACCAGAGAAACTAAAAAAGCAGATACACCCATTGCTTTAGGTATTAAGAAGGCAAACACTACTAAATACAAGCATATTGTAGGCGATGAAGACATAGATGAACTGGGCTTAATCCCACTCGATGACGCCAGCTTCGAGGAGGATAAGGGCGAGAGAGCACTGAAGGACGAGCAGTTGGTCCCATCCACTGAAAAGCCAGAAACTCTGGTGAAGTCGGCCAACGAAGCTGAGCAAATCGTTCAGGATGAGGATATGCCTCTTCAATCACTGGATAAATCTATACCTGAAGATGAGGAAATGGCATCGTTAATTATGCTCGACGAAGACGATGAAAGCGATAAGCCGCCACTGGACACAACGTTTGATGCAGATGACATCAAGGAAGAGAATCAAAGTGTCATTCTAGTGGACAGTCCAGAAGTTAGCCAAGCTGGCGACGGAAAGAATCAATCGATTAAAGTGGTCCTCACCACCACAGACGATAAAAACGAGACACTATTAAATCTCGAACATGCATCACCGAAACGTCAAAAGTCAAAGGGTTATCGTTTTCCCACGCCATTTATAATAAAACAATCATTTAAATTCTCTGATCCCCCGGAGCCATCTGGGAGTGGCCATGCCCAGTTGGAACCAGAGCCGAAATATGGACGAAGACGTTCCAAATCGGCAAACCAATTGGACAATACCATGTCGCGGACTGTGACTTTCCGAAACAGTCCTGTTGAGATCGTTAGTGTCGTCGACATAGACAAGCGCTTAAAGGGCGGCGCCATTCTCAATAGTAAGTTGTGTCCTTGCCACAGCATTTTCCTTATCCTTATCCTTATATTTTCTAGATGTTACCAATCGCCGCAAACGCTCCAAGTCGTTGGAAGAGAAAATCTGCTTTACGAGCCGCCTTCCCAAACCCAGTAAGTAAACGCTAATTGCAAGAATTCCCTGACCGAAGGCTAATAAATTATTATCTCAGGATTCCAACTGCTACCCAAGCAGTACCCTAAACCTGTCACACCCAGCCATGTGAAGAAGCGCACCAAGCTGCCAGATTTTACAGCTCTTCATGAAAAAGAATTCGCCAAGATGGAGAGCCTGGTTGATCACATAGAGCGTAAGGCCGAGCGGGCCAAGATCCTAACCACTTCAGCTTTGAAGAAGCCACCAGGATCCACGGCCAAGCAGCCAGCACAGTGTCCCACTTCTGGAGCAGGCGGAGCACAAGGCGCACGTCCCAAGGCTGTCAAGAAAATTGACATGACTGCTGATCGTACTGTGGAAGTTACTGAAAAGAAACGGCCTCCGACCCGATTGCCATTGAAGAGCGCCCCGAATGTAACAGCGGCACCGCGGCCAGCCTTCAATCTGTCTACCGCAGTGAAAACTTTCAATGCCACATTCAGCAGCAAGCCTGCGGAGTCACAGAAGGAAAAGTTGGCGGAGCGGCATCAACGCCACATGGATATGTTCAAGGGCAGAGCAGCGACAAAGACTCAGGCCAAGAAGACGGAATTCATTCGAGGAGTGCGCCTGAATCGCCGTTTTGAGCTGCAGATGCAGCACCGTAAACACCTGGAGGAGGATTAATATTAATATTAGTATTTACTGTTTATTTTCGTTAAAATGTGTTAATCTATTTGCGTTAACATGTCTGCTTTGGTTAAAAATCTCGTCCAAGTAGTTGGTTCAATTAAAATTTGCGTTCTCTTAATTCATACCTACAAATAATGTGGTTTTATTTAATTAATTATTTTCATGATTGCGCTGTCCGGTATATATGCATATGTCGCAACCTATTCTATTCTAGGAAGCCTTTTATTTTTGTTATTATTATTGTTTTTTATTATTATTTTTATTTTATTTGTTTTGTATATGTATTTTAAAATGTTATTTATTACAATTGTATTGTTGTATTTACTTATTACTTTGGTTTATTTTGCTCTTTTTATTTTACTTTAAGTATTCTTTAATCGAAAATTGAAACTGAGTTCTTAATTTCTGATTGTTTTATAATTATGTAATAGGTTGCCCCATAGACGGAAAGCATTTATGAAAAAGTGACGATTCGAGTCTTGTATATGGGGCACATCAAGTTTTTGGTCCTATTTTCGCTAACTCAAATAGTTGATAACTCATCATATATAATTAATATATAATATTACATTATTTATAATTAATTATAATATAATATTAAAGTGTTATTTGTATTGTTTAATATAAATATAATATACATATATGTTTATTGTTTAATTGAAATCGAGTTGAGTTGGCAGCCCTTTTTTTCCTAGTAACGGCACTGCGAATATTGCCGCAGAGAGGAATTCAGCTTCTGGAGTCTTTTTCTGCTCTCCTTCGCTTTTTCAGATTTTTTTTCTCGCGATTTCAGATTGCGACAAAAGAGAACGCACAAAAACAAGGAGCAGAAATGTGTGACGAGCCGAATCCGACGAAGCCTTGGCAACTATCCCCAATGGCTTACGGAAAGGGGATACCGGCACTGTGTCTGCTGCACCAGGAAATCGAGCATTTCTACAAATACATCCAGTTGACGCCAACGGAATTCTGTTTGCGCGCAGAGGCCGTGCGACGCATCGAGGACGTTTTGTACTCAATATGGCCGAGCGCCTGCGTGGACATCTTCGGATCCTTCCGCACCGGCTTGAACCTACCCATCTCGGATATTGACCTGGTGGTGCATCTCGGCAACTATTGGAGTCCGGCGCTGCTGCACCATTTGGAGCGCGAGTTGGTGGCCCGCGAGGTGACGGGTCCAGGTTCGGTCACTGTGCTGGACAAGGCCTCGGTTCCGGTGGTGAAATTTACGGAGAGTGTTTCGCGAATCAAATTCGATGTGTCATTCAATGAGGCTGTGTCCGGCGTACAGGCCGCCGAGCTGATCAAGGACTTCATCCACCAGTTCCCTGATCTGCCCAAGCTAATCATGGTGCTGAAGCAGTTCCTCCGCCTGCATGGTCTCAACGAGGTGTACAGCACCGGCGGTATCTCCTCCTACGCATTGACCCTCATGTGTGTCAGCTTTATGCAGGCGGGCACCAACAAGAAGTACAGCAACAGCAACAAGCTTGGACTGATGCTCCTGCAGTTCCTCGAGTACTATGGTCGCAAGTTTGATCTCTGGAAGTACGCCATCTCCGTATTGGGCGAAGGAGGTCGCGTGGAGAAGGAGCGCCTGCGCTCCTCGCAGGGCTGGAATAACTTTACATCGATGCTTACCATCGAGGATCCGGTGACGCCCACCAACGATATAGGGCGCAGCTCGTATGCAGCGCTGCATGTGATACAGGGATTTGAGGCCGCGTTCCTCAAGCTCTCCAAGCTGGTGGACTCCGACCCGGCAAAGATAGAGGGCCCCATTCTGGACACAATTTTGGATGTGCCACCGGACGTGCTCAGTTACCGCGCCTGGGTGCATTACAACTTCAAGCACATTTTGCCTCCCCGCATCAGTCTAAGTTCCAGTTCCAGCTCCGCATCCGAGTGCCAGCCAACGCAGTCGTGCAACCCAGTTTCCGGCACAGATGACGAGCGGGATGACCGACACGGATGAGGCGGATGTGCACAGTCCGTTCCTGAGTTTAGACTTATTTAATTTAAGCATGATCACGTTTATTTTAGTTATACGGCATACATAGTTTGTAAAATAGTTCTAATAGGCTTTTATACGGTGCACTGTTATGCATGACATATATAAAAGCTATATTTATAGGCTAGTATTAGGGTTTTTTTCTATAAATGTACATATATCCATTGTCTTCAAGAAAACATAGAATATATCAGACGGATTAATAAGATTTTTAAACTATATGCTTTTAATAATTTTAATTTGGCGCCCGCAAATACGGTCCCTTTTAAATAACAAGTTTAAATATCGTCTCCCCAACTATCGATAGATACCGTCATCTGTTAATCGTTATCGCTAGTCGCTGCAACACGTGCGCGCCTGTTTTACGCTGAAGTTTTTTGTTTTTAACCATTAAAATATATTAAAAACGTTATCCACTGATCATCATGTCTATCCGGGAAAAGCTGCTGATGAAGAAGATTGTGAAGAGGGAGAAAATGAAGAAAGAGCTGTCACAGAAAAAGGGTAAAAGCAAGTCCCAAGTGCCAGAGCCACCGCAGCAGAAAAAGAATAAGGCAGGCAAAAAAACACAGAAGCCTAGCAAACAGCGTGGGAAGCAGGAGTCGGGTAAGACCAGGAATATGCGGATGCCACATGTTTGTATATTAAAGAGATATTTTTCATTCCACAGACGAGGAATTAGAGGAGGACTTCCAGGAGACACCAGCGCTGGCCAAAAAGAAACAACAAAAACAGACACATAAGAGGCAACCTATTCAGGTGGCCAACTCGGATTCGGACTCGGATGAGGAGGCGGACGACAGCGAAGGCGATGAGGAGGAGGAGGAAGGCGTGGAGGACGACAGCGAAGGCAATGAGGAGGACGACGAAGACCAAGATGTGTCCAACGGAACCGATGAGGGTGCGCTGGAGGAAGGTCAGTTTCCATTTGGATTAAAAGACATTCAACTGATGATGATTTAAAGGCGAATTTGAGCAGCTCTGAATCAGCGAGTTAATGCTGGCAAGAGCAGGCATGAAATCTTTTTTAAACACCAACTGAACAAACCATTTTGTGCGCCTTCAAAGCCTCAAATGAATTTTTTATTTAAAAAAAAAAACTATAAAATATTCCAGATGAAGACGATCCTGTGCCCGCCAAGAAGACAAAGCTTTTGCCCAACAAGCAGCAGAATGGCAGCAAACTGGTGAAGGATGACGAACCCTTCACCGTGGAGTCATCTTTGGCAGCCCTGGATTACCGGGATTCGGATGATCGAAGTTTCAGTTCGCTGAAGGGAGCCGTATCCGAGGCAACGTTGCGAGCTGTCAAAGAGATGGGCTTCAGCGAGATGACCGAAATTCAGGCGAAATCACTGACTCCACTTTTGAAAGGTCGCGATCTTGTGGGCGCTGCCCAAACGGGATCCGGAAAAACGCTGGCCTTCCTTATCCCCGCCGTGGAGCTGATCAACAAGCTGCGATTTATGCCGCGCAACGGCACCGGTGTGATCATCATCTCGCCAACTCGAGAGCTGTCCATGCAAACGTTCGGTGTGCTCAAGGAATTAATGGCACATCACCATCACACCTATGGCCTGGTGATGGGTGGCTCCAATCGTCAGGTGGAGAGCGAGAAGCTGGGTAAGGGTATCAATATTTTAGTCGCCACGCCCGGTCGCCTTTTGGATCACCTGCAAAACTCGCCCGACTTTCTCTACAAGAACCTGCAGTGCCTAATTATCGACGAGGTGGATCGTATATTGGAGATTGGATTCGAAGAGGAGCTCAAGCAAATCATCAACCTGCTGCCAAGTAAATAATCCTAAAACATCCCTAAAAGAATATTGCTAATATTAAATATTTTCTTGCTTTCAGAACGGCGACAAACGATGCTCTTCTCGGCCACGCAAACGGCTCGCATCGATGCCCTATCCAAATTGGCCCTAAAGGCGGAACCTATCTATGTGGGCGTTCACGACAACCAGGACACGGCCACCGTTGACGGTCTCGAGCAGGGATACATTGTGTGCCCCTCCGAAAAGCGACTTCTTGTCCTCTTTACGTTTCTCAAAAAGAACCGCAAGAAGAAGGTGATGGTGTTCTTCTCATCCTGCATGTCCGTCAAGTACCACCACGAGCTCTTCAACTACATTGACCTGCCGGTTACCTCCATCCATGGCAAGCAGAAGCAGACAAAGCGGACAACGACCTTCTTCCAGTTCTGTAATGCCGAATCGGGCATCCTGTTGTGTACAGATGTGGCGGCCCGTGGTCTGGACATTCCGCAAGTGGACTGGATTGTGCAATTTGATCCACCAGATGATCCGCGCGAATACATTCACAGGGTCGGCCGAACGGCCCGGGGATCGGGCACCTCGGGCCACGCTCTGCTTCTGATGCGACCCGAGGAGCTGGGCTTCCTGCGCTACCTAAAGGCCGCCAAGGTGCCGCTCAATGAGTTTGAGTTCTCTTGGCAAAAGATCGCCGACATTCAGCTTCAGGTGGGTTTTAACTTTGTTTCTTTGGTTAACCTTACAATATGAAGGGGGAACTAAGTGCTCTTTCAGCTCCCAAATCTGTTAACATTCCATTTGCCCACCTAATTACCTCAAAAAGAATTCCAAACTGAATAGGTTGATCAAAGTTTAAAAGGATAGAAAATTGAGTGCTTAGAATCCTACGCGACAGAAGTGAAACTTCCCGATCTCATTCTCTAGCTAACAGATCCTGATACCAGGATATTTCTTTTGATTTATGCTTTCCTATTCTGCTCTGTGTCTATCACCCTGCCCTATATATCCTCCCTTCTCAGGCAGCTTATTCCTACCTCTCCCTCTCAGTTCTTCGTACGTTGCTTACTCCATTTTTCCTGTCGCATTTATGCGTTTCATCATGCGTTACAAGTTTCACTTCAAACACTTGTATAATTTTGAGAATTTACCCTAATATATAAACTATATCTCACACCTTTTCTCCTGTTGCAGTTGGAGAAACTGATTGCGAAAAACTACTTCCTCAACCAGTCGGCTAAGGAGGCGTTTAAGTCATATGTGCGGGCTTACGATTCGCACCAGCTGAAGCAGATCTTCAATGTGAACACGCTGGACCTGCAGGCGGTGGCCAAGAGCTTTGGGTTCTTAGTACCGCCCGTGGTTGACCTAAAGGTGGGCGCGGCCAAGCGCGAGCGGCCGGAGAAACGAGTTGGCGGCGGTGGATTCGGTTTCTACAAGCAGATGAATGAGGGATCGGCCTCCAAGCAGCGACACTTTAAGCAGGTCAACCGGGACCAGGCCAAGAAGTTTACGCGTTAGTTTTTAGATTTAGCAGATATACCATTGTACATTGTAAAGTCTGCTACTTTATTCGAGTGTGTATTTGTATATGTACATACATGCATATATAGGCAAAAGATATTAAAGTAAATGTTTCCATTTCACGAATTCACGTAACCATTTGGCTGGGCATCATCACCATCAAGTCACTCGCATCCCACTCGCATCTCTCGATGCGGATGTGGCTTCTCCTTATTTGTGGCTTGTTTGTTTCAAATGTTTATTGTTGTCGCCATCGAGTCGAGTCGAGTTGAGTTGACTCCCCAAATTTGGGCGATCGCCGCCGCAGCCGCCGCCGCTTTTTATTTCGTGTTTCGCCCGCTAAATTGTGCCAGTTTATGGCCCACGCTCCCGCCCCAGTGCCCCTCAAACTGTGGCCGGCTGTGGCGCTGTTGTTTGTTGGCACAACTCTAATCGATAATCGGGCCGCTTAATCAATTGCTGACTTATGGGCGCCCACTGCACATTTGCGCATTTGCCAATTGATGCCAAAGTAGCAGCAGCAGCCGCAGCAGCAGCAGCACTGGTCTGCGATCAATTTTCCAATTCAAACTCGTTCCACCCGCCCTCTTTAAAGATTCCATCACTCATTCACTCACTCACATGCATGTGCCCGAAAAAGCTTTGCAAAAATTACAGTCTAGCTTCGGTTTTGAAATATTCTTTCAGTTCAAGCAGCTTTTTCCCTTAATTTTTGGAAGAGAAATCATAACCACCAGGATTACAGATGCAAATGTGGGCTGATGCCGAAAGGTTTCCGTTTCATGGTTGATTTTATTGTTGGGATCAAAAACAAAACTTATGGCCAGTTTCTCGTCTTACTATTCCCATATAAGATATAAGTTTCACAAATCTATTTGGTCTAAAGACCACATAAAAGTTTCTTAGAAAGAAATCTGTCCCATCGACGCCTGTAATTTATCTAAACGAAAAAGATTTACCGATCGCTATTTAGCGCCGACTTTTTTTGCTTTTATTATTGATTTATATTATTATTTCAGTTGACTGTCTGTAATTAAACCTAAAAAGGGAGTTCGGGCCTTACTCATGTAGGCTCTTACCTAAACATTTAAGGAACGAACAATTTTTTAGCTCGGACTTTATCCTACTGAGAAATTTTAACAGTGAAAGAAGTTTTTTAAAACTTAAATTAGTAGAAATTGTGTGGTTTTTCTAATTCATTCTCAAATTTCGATACTGAAATCGGGGGTAAGCTTTCAGAGGTGTTGTAGACGTTCAACTGTAAATGCGCAGTGCTTGGCGGCCATCGAAATGTATCAGCAAATTAGATGTGGTTGTTGGGGTCGTGGGCGTGACGAATGTCGAAGACCACAAAGCCACACGCCCACATACATACATATGAACAATATGTGTATGTATTGCAAACGCTGTGCTAACGATGATTCTGTGAATGAATGCCAACGCGCTTGGCACTGCCTTCATTCATTCATTCATACATACGTCCCTCGGTGATCGTGGTTAGGTTAGTTTTGCCTAGTTTTGCGGCTTGTTGGACTCAATCAGCTGCCGGAGTAAAATATGCAAAGTGGAAACTTTATGAATGGAATCGGGAAAAGGGAAGCGGGCATCGGAGACTGCAGGCTCCACCTGTGAGTCGAGCGGCGTGTGACACACAAAATATATTCGTGCAGGCGACAAAAGTCACCCAATGTCGTTATTTATATACATATGTACATACATACATACATATGTATGTACATACATATATGCAGATTTAAGAAACATTTAAGATTTTTTTTTTGGCATTTTATAAAAGTTATTTGTAGCTTAAGGTAACATAATTGATAGATCTCAGATCTAATGATTTTTTGCAGGTTGCAAGTTTCTTTTGTACAACATTTTGGAAAAAGTTGTAGGTTCGCCCTTGTAGCATTGTCCTCCCTCAAAAAGAAAAGATCGTAAAATTACACTTTATCTTATCTTTATTAAAAAATTGTACAAAAAAATATCAGATCATCTCAAAAAAGTATAAAACTGATAATAATGATACAAATTGGCAGTACTTATCTTGCAGGTGGGCTGGTATTTTAAGCATCTTTATTTTTTAGCTGCCTCTTAAAATAAATAAGCTCGCACAAATATTATCAGTATTATTCATTCCAAGGAAAAGAGTCTATTTAATATTGAGGTCAGAAGTAAACCTCTTTGTACATCTTAGTGGGCTGTGCCCCTGTCCAGCGATGTGTGAGTGTGTGTATCCGACAGATTCGAGTACTACCTGTGTGTGGGTGTTTCAGTTTGGCTTTTTGTGGGCCTGCTGCTGCATTGGGCCCCAAAAACACACAAAATTTCAGAAAACTGGAAAACCGGAGGAGGCGGCGGCGGCGCCCACACGCGTGTCATGCGTAATGGAAACAACTGCAAACTGGTTAATAGTCGTCCGACCACCGCTTGTCTTTTAAGCCAACATACTGCTAATTACACACTCTTCCACCACACCAGAGATTTCTGTGTCGGTGGTAAATTAAGAAACAGAATGGTTAATTCGGCGGCGTTTAATGGACAAAGCAGCCGTTAAATGTCTTGGCCAAATTTGCATTTGGCCCGAGCGTGCAGCTTACAAAAAAGGATATTCCTCCGCCTGGCCAGCAAACGCCGCTGGCAGTTGGAGTGTTACTCCGCCTGGTGCTTTGTCAATCTATCGGTGGAACCACTTCCTTATATGCACGGCACTCGGTCAAACAATCGAAGTGCATTTCAGATGCAATATTTTTCTGTCAGCAGCCAAATAAAGTGTAATAACTCTGGCCCCACGAAGGTAAAGCAATTATTATGGTGCACTGTGGGATACTGAACATTTTTGAGTAATTTTTAAATAACAATAGTTTTTATTTAAATCAATACTGCTCCTATTTTTTTGTAAAGAGATTTCTTATACCAATTTTTAAGATATTCATCCCGGTTGAACAAGGTAAAATATTTTTGCGAAGCCCGGTAAGCGTTCAGAAAATATGATATAATCATTATTTTAAAAAAGGATGTACAAAATGGTTAAAAATGTATAAATTGCTAATAGATAATATGTAAAAATATTATATTATTTAATATACATACATATATGGGAGAACCCTAGAGGTTCTCTCTAATGTTTTCTAACCAATGACTTCCCAACTTAATAAATAGACTTTGTAAATTCCTAAGCATTGATTTCCTAAATTTTTCCAGGTTTATTTGTTTAATATAAATACATGTATTTTATTTTCAAATCCAGTACTTTGATATTATTATTTGCTTATAAAAATCCATACCACTTTTCTCTACATTTTCGTCGCACTTTTATTGAGTTCCCTAAAAGAAAACCGAAAGTGCTACCCGAAAACGACCTAAATACAAAGCAACACTAAAAGGAAAATTCCAATGCCCTGAGAGATTAGTGGCCCACGGAAAACTTGGCACTTTGGATCCGCCAGATGTCCAAATAGAAATGGACACTACGTAGGTGTTTCGGATTGGAAAGGGCTTTGGGCCATTGCCGCCAAGATGTGAATCGGAAATCCATAAGCATACAATGTCTCAATCACTACGCACATTGACACATATCTCAATGGCCGTAAAACTGTATAATGGGGCCGTATAATATAATGCCGGCCCACACACAGTCCGAACCGCGATCCGAGTCGAGCCAAGTGCACACGAATTTGGTGGGAGACTCGGGGGACTTGTCGCGGCCAGGTGAGATGGCGGTGGTCCGGTGGTGGGCGCCTGCTTTCCAATGGAACAACGGAGTGGCCAATGTCCATCCATGACTTCGTCCACTCCAAACTTTCACGTCTCATTTAAAAGCATGCGGGTGCTGGTGCACTAAAAAAAATAAGCCTTACACATCATCAGGCATAATTAATCCTAAGTTATGAATAAATTAATACATTGGATTTAACTTATCAATGTATAAGAAAAGTATTAGTATTATGCTTGCTTTGCAGTATAAAAACTAAATATTTTATAAGGGTTTCATTGTCTGAAGCCTTTTCAGATACATCTATGAAAATAGGTTCAGTCCAGTTCTCTTGTACATAAGTGCTATATTAAAATGGATAATAAAAATACTTAATTAAAGCTTATTTTGCTCTGTGTGAGTGTAAGGTACGGAAAAACACACGGAAGGCAGCGAAAAGTGTCTTTTTGCGGTGGAAAGTAAAAGTTGTCGCCGGCCTAGGGTCACTTATATGGCGCGGCTGTCGAAACGCTCGCGAATGCCAATTTTCCCACATACATTTCGCGGCAGAGTTAACCAAGTTAACACCAACATTTGGCCAATACAGGTTAGGGGGCCCATTTGCATGGTATTTTGGGCAAAATGCTAGCCCCCGCATAATATGTCCAGCTAAACAAAATGCCGCTTGGTTCTAATCGTCAAACAATTTCCGAGAGCAATTAATGCCTGTGCTGTTGGGAACGCACAGTGGGGTAAGAAGTTTTATTTAATTATGTTAAATATGGTTAAAGCACAATACATTCATTTTAGTAAATACAAATTATTTCCCTGATATTCAGCTTATCGCAAAAAAACGCTTTAGTAAAATAGTGTGAAGTATATTTTTGTTTATATTTAATACATTAAAACTAACGATTGCTATATGAAGATATATGTACAATTTGATGTATTAACATAATATTATAATCAAATGTACCGAAATCTTCGTTTCTTTAACTAATTGCTACTTTTTAAGTCCAATACCCCACTGTGGAGTGGTAATTAATTTAAATTTACGCCTACGCGCCAAATGGCTACACACTGCATGGCCATGTGGCAACGCCACAGGGTTATGGTATGTCATTAACTAACCGATCATTTTTAATCCATAAATTGATTACACGCTTTCGTATTTAACCACTTTTGGCATGTTTTGCAATTTGTCAACTTAAATATTCACATTTAAGGGCAAAATATCTGGAATAAGCTAACCAGCTGCACAACTCTATTTGACCGAACTGGCAACGCTGGCAGCTGATCTCGTGCAGAGACAACATGGTGTCGGGAGAGAGTCATGCCAGAGAGCGCGTGATGTCACAAAATCATTTTAGTGTGGTATTTCTATGAAAAAGTTCACAAAACCCTATTATTATATTAATAAATTAAGTTAGAAAGAATTTAATTTATATTAAAAATTATATATTATAATCAGTTTTTTTTAAATAGTTTGCACGGCCAACAATTGGTAATTAGTTAAAATAGTAGCTTCATTAATGAACATTTTCTACTATATATTTAACAAAAAAAACTATAGAACAACACATAACGGTAATGTATTAAAAATAAAGTAATTCTTTTTTAAAAAATATCAAATGTTAAGTCTTTTTTATAGAATTTCATATAAGTTGGAATTTGTGACGTCACGCGGTAAGAGAGCGGAGCACAGCGCTCATGCTAAAAACACCACCGCGAGATCGAACTGGCATGATCTCACACTTACAACGTTTTGTGCTCTGCGCTTCGCATTCAGTTTCTTTTTCTCTTTCTTTGCGCACGGTTCAGTGGTAGAAAAACTAGGAGGAATCGTCCATTTCCAGTGAAGTCCCGAGATCCGTTCGTTCCTGTCCGACTCGAATACAAAATATTAAATTAACAAAAAAAGGAATCCTCAAAGAAACAAAGAAGTGTGTACCACCGGAAAACGCATAAAACATTCAATTCGAAAAGCAATGCGAGTGAAAACGAAACGAAGAATAAAAGCCAGAAGCCAGCAGCCAGCAGCGACAACAACAAATACATAATCAGCAACTGTGCATATTTCTGCGATGTTTTCGACGTTTTAAGTTTAATTTCAATTAGTTTGCCAACGCGTTCAAAATCCAGGCAAAGAAATTTCTCACCTATTTGTCTAAATCCACGGAAAATAAGAAGAATAATTTGCATATAAAATTATTTTCATTTTTGTTGTATTTGCTGTTGCAGCAGCCAAACGAGCGAGCGAGAGAGAGAGATCAGTTATTTTGACATTCTGCTTTCATTCATCTCCGTCGTGGTTGTTGCGCTCACCCTCACACATATCCGATTTTACTGTATTTGCCTGTGCCTGTGTGCGCGATCACTGAGGAATTTTCTGTCTTCGCTTTCGACTTGCGCCCTCTCTGAGCGCGCCGTTTTTCAGTCTCTCTGACAAACTCTCTCTCTCCTCCCTGTTGTTCTTGTTGTTGCTGCTGAACGAAAGAAAAATACTTTTTGGGTGGAGTTTTGTTTTCATTTCGTTTTCTGTTATAATTGTTGCTCGCGAACGAATCTTAATAAATTTCCATAACTCCCACAGTAACGCGTGAAATCAGAAATTGTGCAATAAGTAATAAAAGTAGAGACCAAATTCAGTTAAAAGTTGTAACCAGAATCTCGTGGAGAATAAACAAAAGTCCCCCACCAACACACACACACACAAAACACACACAACCAACACACAATGAGTGTCTGTGAGAGCAAAGCCGTTGTGCAACAACAGTTGCAGCAGCAGTTGCACCAACAGGCCGCCGCCGCAGTAGCTGCTGCGGCTGCCGTGCAGCAGCAGCAAGCTCAGGCTCAGGCCCAAGCTCAGGCGCAGGCGCAGCAGCAGGCCCAAGCACAGGCTCAAGCACAGGCGCAGCAAGTCCCACAGGTGGTGGTGCCCCAGCCGCATCTCACGCCGCAGCAGCAGCAGCAGAGCACACAGAGCATCGCCGACTATTTGGCCCAGTTGCTTAAGGATCGCAAGCAGGTGGTCGCCTTCCCCAATGTCTTCACCCACGTCGAACGCCTGCTGGACGAAGGTAAGCTATCCCCCACTCCGTCAGCTGAGAACAGCTTAAAAATATGCAGAAAATAACATTTCACCAGGTTGTGAAGGTGAATTTTGTACTGAAAGGATTTGAATTTTAGGTAGAAAATGCTTGTCCATTTTGTGAACAAATATTTAAAGCCATTGAAATAAGGTTTAAATTTACAGTGGGCAAATATAAATTTTTATTTATGGAAGTAATTCAAATTTTGAAGCAATATTTTTCCTAGGAGCAATTGCCTTTCCGAGTCTCCTAAATAAACAAATTTAGGAAAAAGCTGATTGCAAATAGTTATTATATTTATAACCAAATGTATTTTCTGGAAACGCAATAAATCCAATGTAAGCATGCTTTACAACCGAAAAGTACATAAACATTTTATAATTGCATTCAACCAAAGCAAAAATTTACGTTTCGAAAATAAAATTAAAGTATATGTACATGTGGGTTTGGAATCTAAGAAAAATATATTTTCTAGAAATCTAGAACCGTCTAGAATATCTGCAATGCACATATAATATATAAAATTTAGTATATAATATATTTATTAGGATAATGGATAATCAAGAAAAAGTTTTACCATCGAAATTGTATGAACTTAGGTTCAATCGAAGTTTTCTTTAAATGGTTATACCAATATAAAAAAACTAATATTCAGAATTCTTAACGATTCTGATTCGATAACGATTTCGATCTTGATTTTTACTTATATGTACAATATGTACAATGTGTATCGATTCTGATATCGTATGTGGAACAGGATGGGAAAGCCTGGAATTGGCTCTAATGGGTTAAAAGGCCCGCCGATCTGGCGTGTCTGGTTTGTGTCTTCCTCCTCTCCTTTTCGCCAGCTCCTCTCCTCTTCTCCGGCGGCTATCGTCTCGAGTTCTGAGTTCATTCCACCTTACAGCAGAAGAACCGAAAGAAGAGATGTTTGTTATTTTTAGTGACTTCCTTTTTGTGCGCCTCTTCGCGAGCGCGCTTACTCGCCGCTCACTCTCTCGCTCTGTTGTCGCTCTCTCCCTTTGTATGTGGTTGGCCCCACACTTGACTTCCCTGTGTTGCCATTGTTGTTCTTATTATGAATTCTTTGTTGACTCGGCCATTCGTACACAAAAATGGAGAGGGAGATTGAAGACAGAACCCCCGCGGGGAAGGATCCCCCAACCCCCCATAAACTCGAATGCGGTAAGAGTGTAGCAAACGTATCCGAAATATGCATGAATTACCGTCGCGGCCCACGCCCGACCAAAATCCCAACGAAACCAAGCAAACACTCTTAGCGACAAACCAACAAAAGTCAACTTTCAGGGCGGAAGGAAGGCAGGAGGAGGGAGGAGGGGCGTGCCACTACCTGGTCGCATCTTGTATCTCGTATCTCGCAGCTCTCGTTTCTGTATTTGCCCAACATCTGTTGCCCATATGCAGGCCGGCACCGAGTACGTACGGGTGTGTCTGTGAGTGTGTGTCGCCTCGTAATGACAAAATTATGTTGCACAGATACTTTTACAGATACAGATGCAGAGATCTACGGATCCGCACCCCGCAGATACGGATTTTCATGGTGTGGTACTTGCAGATTGCTAGGTACCGGTACCCAGCCAGGGTATGCACTTATTTGTTCAAAATTCCATTTGAAAACAAGGAAATCTAAGCCATTTGGCGAATTCCACTACTCTCTCTTTGCCACACACTTTTATCAGCCACCATCTACTTATGTGTTACAAGTATCTATGACTAATATTTACGTATTTATTTGTCACTATGTACAAGGATCATGATTATAAGCGGCGTTCTCCAACATAAGGTGTATTATTATCCAGATTGGATAGCAATTATGATAACGATGGCTAATAATGCCTATTATTTTGGTTTTGTTAAATAAATATAATGGGAATATATCAAATTCTTTATTTTCATGTTTATAAGCAAATAAACATTAAAAGAAACATTGAAGAATACTGATCTTTTCTTAATTACAAAAATATCAAAGAATTGGCTTATCATTAATCACCGGGTATCGTATAGTTGGAAAACTCGCTGAAACCCATATATTCTTGTTTTGGTTTTATTTCTGGCATAGCTGCAAACTAGTTTGCCTGTCTACAAATTGTATTTGCTAAAAGCAAAGCGTTGACAATTTGTAAAACTCGTTCCACCAGACGCAAAAATTGGAGGAAGAGAAAAATATACACAAACAGCCAAAAGAAACAAAAACAGTCCCAGATTTTGTACCCAACCCGCTGGCTTATCAGCTTAGTGGGAGTGTGTCGGGGCGCTCGGACTGGATTTGGGACCTGGGAACCCGGAGCGACCACTGTCCACGGCTCTATATAGTGCATACACATCCACTGCCGCTAACGGCTTTCAACTTTTCAACTTGCTAGAAGCTTTCGGTTTTTTTTTCTTTCTCATTTTGCAACTTTCTCTTTTCAATTGCTGTCGTCGCTGGGTTTTGTTTTTGTTTTCGTTGACTGCTTGACATGCGGGCCAAAAACTCAGCGTTCACATGCGGTTGGTCGAGCTACCCAAAAAAGAAAAAAGAGTTTATGTTTTGCCCTTTTCCCCGGAGGGTACAGAAAATGTATTATCTGGGTTTCCTTGCCTTGAATATTAAAAATGTATCTGCCCTAGAGTTGTCAATAAATTTATAATGAATTCATGGGATCAATTTTTAATTAATGTGGGTTTCATGACAACAATTTATAACTTATAACTTTGTACATATATTCTCCTGGAAGTAAATATGCTTCAAGTGTTAATCAAATATTTGTAATGAATTAATTATTACAATGATATAACAATATGTCCTTTCAATCCGTGGGTGTTAATTTATTTCATTCGTTAATTGATAATTTTGTTAGAGTATTGGCAATTTAACAATAAAATTTTTATGTTAAAGCTTTGCTGTGCATTTTTATTTAGGATCTTATTGAGAACGAACTTTCTATATTCACACAACTGCTTACTTTTGATGCCATTTTTTCAACACAACCATAAGTTAAGTAGCTTAAAATGTGTTTTTTTTTTTTAAATATGTATATGTAGATACCTGGGTCTGTCAGCGATATTGCGAGAGATCTAATTAGGTTCCTGCCTTACCTCAAGCAACACTAACAACAACACTCGCCGCCGCAATAGCCGCGGTTGCCGTTTCAAATATTGTTATTGTTGCGCTGTTGCGGGTGTGCAGCAATGTTTGCTTGGGGTTTTGGGCTTGGGGTTCTGCTTCTGGCAGCATTTATCCGTTGGCTACCTGTTGGGCGCTCCGCCGTTCACTTGAAATGCACAGTTTGCGATTACATTTGAATGGCTGTCTGTGTAGAAATATCTATATGTGTTTACGGTGCGTTTCGCAGTTGTAAAACGAGCTAAACAATGCGTAAAACTTATGCAAATTATTGATAAATATTTAAAAGAATTCAAACAGAAATTGATGTTGTCCGAAATATGACTGTAGATCTGGTGTTACACTTGTTTATTGTATAAATTATGCAAGTAGTACGTATATCGTATATAATCGTATATCAAGACAAAATTCTTTGACTATGTACATATTTGTGGAAATGGTTGATCATTCCAATAATTACCATAAGTTTTCAACAATATATTTTGCCACAATAAAATAAATCGATAACATAAAAATATGAAACACACTGTCCACTTGTATAGTTTTCTACATTCGTTTCCTTTTGTTTATTTGCCGCGTTTTTATCGTCTTCATATTCGCTCGACGCCTTTTGGCACTGCTGACATAAATTTTTGTTGTTATTTTGACGAGTGTTGTTTGTTTTTTGGGATGTCTGACTCACGCCAAAAAGCTAAGCAAAACTAAGAATGAGTTTTGAGTTTTCAGTATTGGCTGCCAGCGTTCGCATTGTATCTGCTAGATATGACACACGCCGCTGGAGCACGTTTCTTCGCCCGAATTTGAATCCGTATCTGTATCTGTATCTGTATCTCCGGCCACTGCTGCCATATCTGTATCTGTTTTTGTTGCTGCCGCTGCTCTCCGCTATTCATAGTCGTCGCATTTTGCACAGTTGAAGTGTGCCTAGACTGTGTGAATAGTAGAGACGACGTCAAGAGAGCAGCTCACCGATCTCGGGTTACCGGCGACCAAGCATAACTGCACGTACAATATCGCACTCGCAGATATCACTTGGTCGGTCCGCCAGATATCACAGATATCTTCCGCATGACGCTTGTTTACCTGGGCCATAATGCAAAATAATGGCCAGAGGACGGCGCAAACAATCGTTTGATATGACAAATTCCTGGCAGTGGGGGGGCCAGGCGGCATAGCCGCCACACTTGACCGAAATAAATACAATATACATATAGTGAAATGCGCTATTACTGCAGGCAAGGTGTATCTGTCAGATACGCATCCAAGTCGAACAGCCACACAGTCTGTATATTGTGCATCCGAAAACCTGTGAGATAAAAACCAGAAAAGAGCAGACCAAAATCAAATTACGTACACCCGCATCGTGTGAATGTTTATATGGCCGATATATGTATCTATCTATATATATGTTTATATATATAAAGAATACACCGAATCGTATATATATAGTTGGCCGAATCGCGGCGGACTGTATGAGTGTCTGTGTGTATGTGTTTCGGCGTTTCTCGGATACAGAAATTTTTCTCTTTCACTCCGTCCGACATTTTTCATGAAAATTTGAAATGTGTTTCATTTCATCTAATTTTAGATTATTGGAAAATGGTCTTTCGCTGCCATCGTAGCTGTTGGAATTTCGTTTCATTTTGGATTTTCACCGTTTTAGGGCGTTGTTTTCTTCTGCCCAGAAGCCTCATTCAGTCAGAGTCATTAAAATCGAAAATTGAAGTGGCTCGTTGACATTAATGTGGCGACTGCTGTTGCTGCTGCTTGTGGATTCGCTGAATGCAAACACAGCGAACTGAAAGACAAACAACTGATTGGAAACTGATGATGAGCCCATCCTCACCCTAACAAAAAAAAGATACATTTGTTTGAGCCGATCCATTGATGATCCAACGTTACGATCGATTTGTTTTTTATTTAGTTACAAGAGCCCACAGCACACAGCAAGAAATGCAGGTCATTTCATTTATTTTGGGGTGGATTTTATGATCGAAAAACAAGATTTATCGGAATTTATTTTTTTAAATTCTATTGAAACCATTGTTTAATATTTAATAATTAATAATACATTTATTCATAGTACTAGTCCCCAAAGATACAACTATTTTTCGCTGTGCAGCTGAAAGCTACTATGAGCATTTTAATTTAGTATTTTTATAGGCACGGCTTTCGGTCCTGGGCTTCCACGTTCCCTAACTGACGTGCTCATAAATTTGTTAACAATTGTTATGCGGAACGCGTAAACCCTCCCTACGTTTATCTCCCCCCGTTCCCTCGCACCCGCACAAAAGCAATCAATTTCTTACTATTCCATACAATCATATACGATCCTATACAATCCGATCCGATTCGAACCCCTGCCCATACACGTCTCATTGCGTTTTCAAATTCAATTAAAATCTTTTGTCATGACCATCGATCGCGCTCTATGGGCTGCCTGCTTTGTTTTGATTTGCGACTAGCTGCCGGCCAAAAATGCAGCGATGCGTTTGCACGGAAGTTGACCATGGCTCAAAAAGCAAATGAAGCCATCGTCGACAGTTAGTCGATTGCACCAAGCTTTATTGTTGACATCAAGAGGGCATTGATCGTTGGTTGATGGTCGATGGAGCGAAAGTTTCTGGCGGGGACGGAGAAGTTTTCGTTTCGGCCGATCGAACTCGGCATGGAAAGTGGCTGGGAGTGGGCTGATTAGATAATGGAATGCACCCTTATAATCTAATGACAGTATTACGTAAAGCAAAAGGGTTTTTTTCATTTTTAAGAGGCTTTAAAAATTAGTTAATTAAGTCTCGACGTATCTACATGGTTGAAAAGTTAAGGAACTTTCTTAAAATATGTTTCATAAGCTATGATATCCGTTGAATTCATTTGTAATGAATATATCCACAAGAATATTGATCTCCGATCATGGAACTTTGAAGAGCTCCTGCCGAACACATCTTAGAGGAGCAATTAATGGGCCACTTGTTTGTTATTGTTGATGCTTACATTTAAACCGCTTCAATTTATGGGTGTAATACTCATGTATCTTCATCTGTAGCAGCTGCACAACAAGATGCCAGTCTGGTGAGTGGGGGGAAGGAACACACTCAGCCTTCAATTAGCGTTTTACTTGGAAAACGTCTATGTTTCTGCGCTTTTTTTCCCCCCCGCCCCCGTTTCGTGTTTTGCCAGCTCCCACACATACTCAGCCATGGAGATTACGTCATTTGCCAAGTTATTTGATAGCCAGGCTGCATCGAATGTGTGTTGTTGCTATTGTGGCAGAACGAATAATTTTTGACAAAAATAGCTAACTCACAAAAAAAAAAAGAAAAAGCTCAAAAAACAAAATGGGAAACAAAGAAGCGCGTAATTAAAATATTTTTCACATGCTCGGGTTTCTTCTCCACACGCAGCTCACACACAGCACATGGAAATTTCAGCATGGCGCCCCATTCCTTAACTACCCTTCGGCCCCTCACCGCTGCACTGAGCAAAATATTCGGTATATGTATTATAATATACATTAAAGAGCCTGCTCCTTTCTGGGCGAACACTTTACCGTTGAAGAAAGCCTTTTTACAAAGAAAGGCTTCAAACTTTTTTTTTGTAAATGTTGTACCTTTTCTTAATTATTTGATGTACAATTTCGTTTTAGCTTTAATTCGATAGTTTAATTTATGAATTTCCCTCATCGAATTCGATTGTTTTTGTTTACCGTGTACCTCCCCCTTTTTACCATCGAGATGAGGCACGCGACTACCAGCAGCAGCAGCCATGTGGCATTAGACAATTGCTTTAATATGCCACCAGGCAGGCAGCCGACAAGCTGCACAAATTGAACAATTTGATAACAAATGCGATGGCGATGGCAGGGAAAAGACAAATAAGGGGTCCGGGGGGATGGGACACTTGAGCTGAAGATACAAAGAGGCAACATTGTGAATGTGGCCTTTGAAGTTGCCTTTGCCTTTGGCTTTCGGTGCCATATGGTCGTCTGTATCTGCGATTCTACTCTTTTTTTTCTCCGGGACTGAGAAGCCCGAACTTGCAACTCCTCGACATATATGGATGCCACTTGAAGCGGCCGCAACTGAATCATTTTTATTGCATCAATGTGTGCATTCGCCATTCGATTTATATCGGTAATCAATTTAATTTTTCAATTGCTTTAAAAGAAACCCCCTAGGCAACCGATAACTCGGCTTGGCGTGTGAAATGCGGGCAGCCGCATAAAAGTTAAGTGAGCAAATTTCAACCCTAAAGCAAAAAGGAGGAAGGAGCCTCTGGAACCGCTGGCAAAGTATTCGCTGGGATGTCGGCGAACTTTTCTTAGACAAAATTCTTCATACATTGTTTAGGTAATTGGAAATAGTCAAAACAACGTTTTTTTCATCGTAAACTTTTATCGGTTTAATGGTTTACATTCCTTAAGCTAAAACATCAAAGAATGTTAAATAAGTATTTTTGTGTCTAAAGACCTTTTTATAGATAGTTCTTTGAAAACTTAAATCCATTCTTATTTGATTGAAAATGTGGAAATGTGCCTATTATAATTCTTTATTATTCCCTTAACAGACACAAATACACATAGGTACTTGATCTTAATATAATGTGCAAATAAAACCTCTAAATGGGAAATAAAAATGATGGGGACCATTCACCACTCGACAAGCTCAAAAAAAAATATTAAAACAACAAGTCAAATTGTCAACAAACTGTGTGACAAACGCCTTTCCCCACTTTTGGGTTTAATTTTGGGCGAGGGCTGTGGCCGTGTACAATTTAAACTATGACAAAACATTAAGAGAAACACATCCCAGCCACACATGTGGGCACGAACAATGCCCAAAAATGCGTCATAGGTGGGAAAACAAAGTGAACTTAGAGACAACAGCAGCGGCGACAATGTGCAAACATAGAAAATAAGCACAACAACGGCTACAGATACGGATTGAGATACTATATCTTGATTTGCTCACAGCCAGCCATGAGCAGCAGCAGCATCTTTGATTCGAAACAATTAACAGAAGCGTAATGCTAACAAAAAAAAAAAAAAATACAAAACATAAAGAACATACGAAAAGTGGAAGAGAAAATGATAGATTTGTATCTTACAAATACCGTTGAGCATGCAAATGGGTTTCCATACCCCAAGTACTGTTACAGTCTATCCGTTAGTTCGTTGAATGGCCTGTGACCTTTGCCTTTGGATATTATAAGATTATAAGAAGAACATGCACCTACTTTGTATTTTTGGGAAACTTTGTGGGTTTCAATTTGTTGGTAACTAGTTTAAAGTATTTATTATTATTTCAAGTTATTAAGTGAGTCAGAAATTTTGAAATACGACAGTCCGACTTGTTTTAGGAGTCTGCTAATGGTAGCATCAAATTCAATAAGTTCTATATAGATTTAAGAGTATTTAATAGTCAATATGAATATTCCACAATTGTCTAACCATTCTTTGCTATTCAGAAGTAGCTATAACACTGGTAGCTCAAGTGTCCTCAATCTTAGTATCTTTGTGTCTCAATTTCGTTACTTTTTCAACGTACTGACTGCAATTGGAAAATGCCAGGAGATACAGACTCGTGTCAGCTTTTTGCAGCATGAATGAATCTGAATCTGGCGGGCCAAAGTCACGTCCTCTTGCGTTAACCTGTCGGATGTCGGATGTATTTGTATCTGCCTGTGTCTGTCTGTTTGTGTGTGTGTGTTTTTGTATCTGATGGCATTTTGGCGTTTTTCTTTTTCGGGGGCCTCAACAGCCGTTTAAGTTTTGCGCTATTTTCGCAAAACGCACAGTCGCAAATATTTGCAGTTTGCCTCCATTGCATTGTTTCGGACAAAAGGTTGTGTTATTTCATAAAATTGTATAAATGCAACTTCCCCAAGGGTCTGGAATTGTTGCATTTGCCATCAGCTGTTCATTTAGCAAGCGAGCGGGGGAGGAAATGTGGTTGCATTTGCTTTGGGTCTTGTCTGTTTTTTTTTTTATTTTGCCTTTGCCTTTGTTGTGTCTTTTGACTTTGCGTCTCATTCATTTTCATTTTTGGCAGTTTCTTCGGGTTTTGTGTTTTTGATATGCCATAAATGTTTAATGTCGTGCTGAGTTAGCCAGCCACGTTTTGTTTTGTAGCTGCGTATTTGGGTTAAAAGCCATTTTATATGGACGCCCAAGCGTTGCTCATGTCAATCATGTGGCTGCTGTAGGCGTATGAATTAATTGCATTGCCCTGCTCCTCAATAAAGTTACGTTTCTTATTATTTAAGAAATTCTTTATTTGTAAAATTTTAATTAAAGTTGTATACGTTTTGAAATATAGTTTTAAATGTTGTCGGGTTCTGCTTTTATTAGAATTTTATTAACTAACTTTTGAATTCCTTGTGTTCCTTTGCTGTACACTTTTATTTGTATCTGTATCTTTGCTCATAATTACGAAGCACATAGCTAAGGTTGGAGATGTCTTGCAATTGTGGGACGACGCACATTCATTTTAAATGACAGTTTCTGGCCCTGAAATCTTCGCCCAAGCTTCACTTTCAAATCCACACACTGCCCACTCTGCCCCGAGCTTCCTCTCCGCGCCTCCTCATCTGCGTCTCTGTTTTTTTTTTTTCTGGCCAAGGACGACTTGCAGCTTATCAGGCTTGACAACAGCTGAATGTCATTGGCATATGCATTACGTCTAAATATATGTAAGTGTGTAGACGACTTTAGGTATAGATCGAGTGCACTTGCATTTTCAAGCTATACGTGTAGGCTTTTCCGGTTTTCCACGCATTTCGAAAAACCCACACGGCTGTACGTACACTCACATAAATATTTTGTCACACAAAGCGACACCTTTTGGGGCGGAGACAGCCGAACAAAGTGTAGGGAAAGGAGCAGAAAATAAAAACAAAAACAAAAGCAAATATAACTATAAATTAAAGCGATGTGAGAGAGATAGATTGACTGAAGAGCCCGAAGTCGAGTGACTAAAAATAAATACGAAACGTGGGCGCTCGCAAAATAAAATAAAATACAAAAAAAAAGAACAAGGCAAAAGGCAAGGGAAAGGTGTTAAGAACAAGTTGCACACTCAGCCAAAATCCAACTGGCTAAATCTACCCACCACCTACATACATGTCCCCGGGCTTAGAGCTAACAAGCATGTGCGTATGTGTACTTAAAGACATTTATTATTATAATAAATCCCATCCAAGGCAAGGGGCAGCGGGCCAGCGAAAAGAAAAGGCGGCAGCTTTGGCTTTTGTTTCAAAACGAGTTGTTGGCCACACTTCAATGTTGGTCAAGCACATTACGCTCTGTACACACTTGCGTGTGTGTGGTGTCTTTGTCGTTGAGCACATACATAATATATCATTTTTTGGGTAGGTGGTCAAGTGCCTGTTGCTTCAGCAAAGAAATAGCTTTGTCTTTGTTTCGGTGCGTGTGTCACACACGGCGTATGGGCGATACATTGATTATACGACGCATATAATTCCCATCGCCTTCATTCGATCTATTAAATTTAGACCGCATCGAAAGGCTTCATTCGGCTAATTATGGGAGCGGAGAAAAAAATATTATAAACATGACATAAGCAGCCATATGCTGCCAGGCCAGCCCCCGGTTGGTTGCTGATCCAAAAACGGCAGCAACTGCAACTTTCTCCCAATGCCATAAGCAACAAATGATTTTCCAATGGCCAAAGTTTATGGGCCAAGCCAGAGCAAAAAGTTTCCTTTTTTTTTTGTTTCTGTTAGGGCTGCACAAACATTAGTCGGTCTGCCTCCGACAAAAAGATTTTCTATTTCCTCCAGAACTCGAACACAAGCTGTGAGTTTTCAAAACAAAAATTTATAGATATTTTTTTTGTTTTTAAATGTACACATATTTCCATACTGTATATATCGTGTGTAATAAAAACAAGCCAAGGGGTAGCCCAAAATTCTGATGGAACCCAGCCGTTTCCATATTTCTTTCGGGAAATATGCTAGAGTCAGCGCAAAATGTTTACACAAGCTCGACAATGATGGTTCGAGATTTTCGATTTTCTTGTGTATTTAAATATAAGAAAAATTAAAATCAAGCAAAGTCCGAATGCAATAGTCAAACTTAAACAAAATGAAACCAATTTGTTGTAAAATTATAATACAAGGGGTCATGAACTCTGCGGTGGCCGTCAGTTTTCTCTCGCGTTCTCTCTCTTCGTTTCCCCCCATCATCATCATCGTCTCTTCATCTTGTTTATGTTCCCCACACGTAGCCACGGACTCTGCTCCGGAAAAGTCATTCGGCTACTCCAGAAATAAACAGTCAGGCAGGCAGGCAGGCCGGCAACGTCGAACAGAAGCAACATTAGCAGGCTGAGTGTGGGCCACGATGGTAATTTCATCCTATAAATATGCTCAGAAATAGAATAATGGTCCCGAATCAACAAAATAACAAAAGTCCAAGAGTTCCTTCCGTTGATTGAGGTATTCTGAGAGCTGAAAGTAAGGGTTGAATTGCCTAACCTTCAATAGTTGTAATTATGTTATGTTAAGGGAATTCGGAAGGCTAAAATGTTATATTGATTGGATGGGGGGAATTTAAGAGGTATTTATTAATAATGGATTTTAGGGATAAGTTACCTAGAGAGTTTGTTAAACAATTTATTATATAAAAGACTATGAAATATTATTTACACATAAACTAGGTTAGTCACTTCTTCTTCACCTTAGTAATTAGATAAACTCAACAATCTGAAAGAACTTCATTCACAAGTTGCCTTTCTTTGGCCTTTCCATAAATCCATCTTTCTTGTTTGGTTTGGATTATAAATTACTTTCCCATCAACGCCAGCCCATTGTATGCATCTTATCTAATCTGAAATATTTTTCCTTTCCGTTTATTTGCAGGTGAGTTTCCCTTATCTCCCACAACGCGCACGGTAGTCACCGGCCACCGTCAAGTACAAAATGCCGTCGGTCTTTTGGTGTGTGAGTGTATGTGAGGGTAAAGCCGCTAACCTGATTGGTTGAGTACACATATCGCCTATTAGCTATACTAGATATTGTTAGCTTTTAATTGGTTTAGAAGCCATTGCAATTGAGGGGGCGAGGGGCAAGCAAAGGGTGTTCATCAACATCATCATGGGTAGAGCTGGGTTTTTTATGAGCCCAGCGGCCATAAAATCAGCAACAGTTAATTGCTTTATAAAAATGGGCGCGTGTGTCGTCTCGTCGACTACCGTTTCATTAGCTTATATTTTTTTTTGTGGCTAACCGGGCAAAATGAGTAAATTGTCATTCATCTCTCGCTGGCCCCAGCGCTCAGCTATGAAATTTATGCACTAAAGGTTTCCATTTTCCTGTCAATAGAAGTCTGCGTTATTGAACTCAACCCTAACCCACTGGTCATAGGAAGCCGCATTTGTGGCTGTGTTGCCTCGCTCTTAATTAATTATTTGGGTGTATTTCTTCTGAACAAAACAGGGTCACAGGGTGCGGCTTCCTGCTTCGGCTCCAATGCCTTTTTTTTTTGGTGCTCTTGTCGCGGTCATTCATACTTGGGTCAGCGTTTTTTTGCGGTAAGCGGTTGGCAGACCCAAAATACTCATCTTAACAAGACCTTTAAATAAAATTGTACCAACGAAACGGATGGATGGATGGAGTCCTTCAAGCTTAGTTCGTTCTAAAGTTTTCATTTGAAAGAGCTTATTTATAAGAGGATTACAAATTATACTCTTTTTGTAGTAACAGAATTTACAGAACCTAGTATTCATTCAGGGCTAATTATTATAAAACATTGTTTGTAATTTAGGGAGTTTAAATCAAATTAAATTTTTGCTGAACCCTAAATGTATTTTAAAATTAAAAGAAAACTTTTTCTTTTACCAAGACAAGTCATAGAAATAATTGGTTACCAAAATTCTATAAACTAGTTTGTTAGTTAGTTGGTATCGCTTTCAGAGTCCGTTTAGGGACCTCATTTGAACTTTTTCTCAGTTATATATTTGAAGACAATTTACACATTGATTGCATATTTATTTGGAACGTTTTTGGGGGTTTTCCCTAGCCCCCGGCCTACGTGGGGGCATTTTACTGGAAATTGTGCTCATGGGAACTGATTGATTAGCGGTTAGTGGCTTCGTTCGTCTGGCTCAATGCCTTCGAGTGACAACCAAAAACTGCACCACCAACGGCACCATCGGCACCATTGTCGTCGAGCCTAGCAACCGCAACTGCCAGACATTTGCAATGTTTTTTGGCAACGACAAGTTGCACTCGCAATTGATTTAACTCGCTTTTTTCGCATGCTATTTTCTTTTGGCCAGCAATTTTCCAAACTTGTTTGTTTTGTTTGTTAGCGGCTCAAAAAAACACAGCGAAATATCGATTGCCTTCGGCTCTCACGAACTGAAGTTGGTCCAGTGTGGATTCGGTGGTTATTACGCCGGACACACAACGTAATGAGCCCGGACAGCTGTGAAACAGTTTGTTTCTTTCCGTGACTCAATGCACTCTCGTCATTTTCAATGGGATGAACTAAACAGCCGTCGATGTGAATCATTTCTAAAGCCAGCCAGCCAGAAATGTCAGGAATTATTTCAAATGAATTTTGTAGGATTTATAAGGTAATTACCTTGTCACAAAGGATGCCAAGAGCGTTAATTTACGGTGTACTTTTATGGTAATTTTAAGTATCTAAAAAAAGTATATTAATTTGTTTGAATTTTCTTAAAAGTTCTCAAAATCACAGTCTTATAAACATCCCTTGCCTTGAACTTGTAAATATCAAGTTTTGTTCAGCTACCAATAATTAAACAAAAACATCTTAGGCGTCTTTTGTTGCTTGTTAATTGTTTGATTGCTGGCGATTGTCTTGACACGTATTTAATTTCGACAAAGTGTCGGTCTTTTGGTGATTGAGTGTTTAGGCCAAGCCCTGTTTTCCCCCCGATGGGCTCTCTTAACTGATTATAACTGATTGTGGCAGCTTGGCGGCGGGCTTAATGTCAAGCAGCAAGGCTGTACCTGTGGAAGTCGCACAGGTATTTTCTTTCATTGTGTTGTGCCTGGCAGCCCAGCCTGCCTCCATGTGAAAAATCGCCGTAATCGGCTACTGATGATGATGTACCGCCCACGTAAATGGATGGATGCTAAACTGTGGTATACGGGGAAATTTGAGGCGTACCATAATTTGCGCATATTTGTGTGCATAATGCTGTCTGTTGACTGTTGAAGTGGTGCGTGTGTTTGTGTGTGTTGTTGGCTTTCTGCTGCTTGCTTTTTGACAACAACTTTCCATTTGGGGCCCATTGTCTCGAGAAAAACTGAAAGTTCAAATTGAACATTTCACTTCCTTTCGATTCAACACCTCCGCATCAACTCATCTCCAAGTCAAGATCCATGGGCGAATTCACGAGGCGCATTCATTCTGCCGTGACTTGAACCAAGTTCATCAAAATGTGGCACAAACGGGGCGGAGCGGAGAAGTAAGTGGGTCTGTCTGTCCCACTGTCCGTGACATGTGAAAAGGCCCCCATGTCGAGCCATTTGGCATTGTTTTTTCCACCGTATTTTCTTGGATTTCTGCTTTGACACATTTTCCTTCTTTTTTTTTTTACCCCCGGCTGATGTCACTTGCTGGGTTGGTTTTCCTCCGCCTTGGGAAAATCTTTTTCCCGCGATTTATGATGTGGGTGGGCATTAATTTTAATACCCTAAGACGGGACGACGATGAGACGTATTAATGGCCACCGGCAAATGTTCGTCAGTATTGAGTGTCCATTAAAATACTACGACCACCTTCTCCTCATATTTTTTTTTTCAATAATTCCTTACCGAATACCTAATTAAATGGCAATGGCTACTAAAATTCGGCGGCAACAGTAAAAGTATGTATATAAAATGCGAAAATATTATTAGTCACGACTTTTTTCGGGGGAATTGTGTGCGATTAACTAAATAAAACCGGTGAGATTGTAATCGCTGCGATTTATTAGCCAAAATGTCTGGCTGACTGGTTTCAAGTGTCGCTAAACATGAGCTCTGGTAACAACGTTTTAATTTCGTTTTAATTTTAATTGAAATGCCTTTTGATACATATTTAATTTGGCAACACAATTACACGCTGGATTGATGGTCCGTCCAAAAACTTTTATAATTTTTCTCACACATTTAATCTTTTTGCTTCTTTGTTGTTTGGGTTTTGTCTCGCAACTTTTGTTAGAGTTTTTGCACCCTGTCAGTCGTTATTACTAGCCATCCATTGATGACTAATAAAAGTTATGAAATCGGCTAATAATAGAAAGCACGTTACTTTGCAAACATTCTCCCTTCTTAAAATGAGCAAGCTGTCAAATAATTACCATAATATTTATTAGCCTTTTGCCAGTAAAATAAAATTATGAATTTAATCACACATTATTATATTTTATGGAGCCTTAATTGTGATGGAATTAAAACCAGAACGGTATAACTGGCTAACCACAAGATGCATGTTTGTAGAATCGATATAACATCAAAATGAAAATACTGACGGGCGAAAAAAATTTGGTTTATTTAACTAACAATTTGTACATTATTCCGTGTTATTGTTAGCTTAATGTGCGTTTTATCATTCCGGTGTTTGTTCAAGTGTTTATCCATGTGCCGCGACCGATTCCGCTTGCCTTTTTCGCTGAAAAATCGACACCCAAGCCAGGTGGAGATTTATTCTTTTTTTTTTCTGGCACGCTGCCGTGATTGAAAATATTTCACGGTGTATAAATAAACAATTGGCAATGCAAAATATTTCGTAGCTTGCACAGCACAGCGTTCAATGAAAACGTGTTGAAATCAAAATTCATGCATTTAAGAATTTGTATAAAATTGGAAAATGCGTAGAAATTAAAGTAAATACTGCAAAGAAATTTTTGCCAATCAAATTAAGGCAAGCCGGGGAGATTCAGGGAAATGAACAGAGTTGATCCAGAGCCGCCCTCTTTATTTATACAGTTTGGCAAGGAAAATGCGGAAAATTCATTCTGCTTCGGGCGGCATGAACATGTTTGCTCAGTGTGTTCGCCTGCCTGCATTTAATTTCGCCAGTTCCTTTGTGTTTGGGAACATTTCCTAAATAATTCCTCACCTCCGATAATTTTCCGCTTTAAGGAGCAATTCTACTGTGCTTCCTTTTCCTCCTATCGGATGCTGTTTTCTCTTCGTTTTTTGTTATTATTTTTGTTCATTCCTCTGCGTTTTTGTTGTGCTCGCCATTCGCCGCCGCTGCTGCCATGACATGACCTATTTCTTGACGAAGGGAGCATTGTTTTTATGATTTTCCTTTAGCTGTTGCCGCTGTTATGTTTTCCGCCAGCATTAATTGTGTTTTCTTTTGTTTTATTTCACTTTTTAATGGTAGTTGCTGCTGTGCTGTTAGTGAGTCAACGGAACGCTTTTTTTCTCTCTCTCGGCAACAACTTTCAACAACTTTTGTTTTCTGTTTTCTGTCCGAGAATGTGGGTTAAAGTCTGGCGCATAAAAAATGTCGCTTGCATATGCAATTTAAATTATTTAAATCCATGTTTCGGCGGGGGGAACAAAAAAAAAACAAAAATCTGATGAACCAATTGATACATTAATGTCCTGCTATAAGCGATATTACTTTATCATAGAACAGATAGATACCCAACGTTGAGCGTTGAGCGTGTGAACCAACATGCCACTGACAGCTTTATGATGGTAGAAATTTATTAATAAAAATGCATAAAAAACTGTCATTGCTGTGTCGCTGGCTGGCTGGGAAAGCCATTAATTAAAATGCTGCAAATAATTTTAGCACAGGAGGAGAAACAAAATGAATTGAAAGCAATATTAACAAATGTTTATTTTTGCCTTGATGCGAAACGGTTTCCACTACAGTGCGGGTCATAGCTTTAAAGTTCAGGGCTGCTGTTAAGGAATAAAAAAAAATTATTTAGCTTTGGTATTCAATTTCTCAGTAAGCAGAAGCATTTTAATCAGTTAAATCATAATTTACTTGGTTAACATACATTTTTATTTATTATTTGCAAGTAAATAAGCTAAATAAATAGGCTTTAAACTAAATTAATAAGTTATATTATATAGTACAAGCTGGCCTATGTTTTTGAAACGCACTGTTGCTTCACTTAGAAGGCAATGCCTGCAGCCCCGACCACAAAACCGAAAAGATTATGCACAAAATATGCAAAAATCCACAGAAACCGAATAATGAAATTACTCGAACGCACAATAAACATTATTATTTTTTATTTTATATATTTTTTTTGCTGGTACTTTGTACCGCGCGAAATTGCAAATGCGCCCAAGGCCAATGGAGTTCATAACGAAAATAAAAAACCATAAAAACAAATACATTTTGGCGCTTGCCAAATATGCGGGACCTGGCTTAATTGCAGCCGCAGCCACTGAAGGCTCAACAACGATCGGCTGAACCTTAAACGTTTTCGAGCGTTCCGGCCATTTCTGGTGACAATTTGTTAAGACCCCCGGCCCACACATACTACATACATATATACGAACGTGAAGAACGGCGGAGGCCGAGACAAAACCCAAACGATCGCATTTGACATTGTTTCCTTGGCTGACTCGCACACACGCCCACACACTCATCAGTTCGCAGTCATCTAATTCGTGTGGTATGAATGGTTTTGCATTCATAAATTAGCCGACAGATACTTAGATATGTGTCGCACTCACTCTTTGTGTACATATCGCGTTTCCCCCTCTGTCGCTCCCACCTGAAGTCGTGAGCCAATGCAAATTGCTCGTTCGTTCTCTATCCAGCTTAAAACAATCAATCAGAGCCCAACCGCTAAGCTGCTGAGCTGAGCTCGGTTTTAATTTGGTTTAGAGGTGTCTGCGCCTGCGCCATCTGACTGGCATATCTTATGAGATTGACAAGTTTAGGACTCGATTAGATATATCCTCTTGGTGTATGTATGTATTTGGTGCGATCGAGGTCTTTGCTAATGGAGAACCGATCGAAAGCAATTGATATATTTAATTATTTACATTTTAAGCAAGTAATTCCGTTGACTTTGAGCTGGGATAAATTCTAAATGTTTGTTTCCATTTATTTACGAGCTAGAAACAAAGTTGATCATTAAGAATATATTCGAATTGAAGAATGATTGATCCTCTATAAAATTCTATGCGCCTTCATCGTTCCATAAATATCTCTGAATATATATATAAATTCTGATTCCACATTAATATTCTCACTGCCGTGTACACATTTTATGCCCTACTTGCTCGCGAACATAAAGAACCCTTGCCAACAAAAATCGTGGTGCATAAAATTTGACAATTTATTGACGCTCGACTGGTTGTCGGTCGCCTTTCGTCGTGCCTCCGCTTGTTGCTTGTTTCTTGTTCATCGTCAAGTGCAGGAGGCTAAATTTAAAATTCAAAATGTTGCAAAAATCGGAGGAAATGTTAAGATGTCCGCCCGCCGCCCGCCCACCTTCTCGAGAAGGGCAAATTCGTATAGGAATAATCTCTCTTGATTTCATCTGCGATTCAATGGTGATGTCATGCCAGGCATTAAACAGGTCCATCCTTTATCCACACACCCAACCTTGAGCTTTACCCATTTGCTAACATGTCCGTAGCTTATTCTTAGTGGCTTGACTAATAACACTCCATAGAAAGGTTCGCGGGCCATAAGTGCTTTTGTGGGGGCTGGCTATAAAAAGAGCGCAGCAAAAACAAAAAAAAAAAATTATACAAAATGATAATAATAATACTTGAGAACACACACGCAAAGCAGTTTTTTTTTTTCTTTTCCCCCACTTATTTTTGCGCTGGGTGCCAAATTTGGTAGCTCTGTCCCTAGCCATATATAGACTGAAGTCCGCGACTTGGCCAAGAGATGGAGATAGAGTCATAAGCGGGCGAGCTGTGCGCTGTCTATGTATGTAAATTATGAGTCGCTGTGAGCGAAAACTAACTAGAAAAGATGGCGAATCGAGTTTTTCTGCGATGCCTTAAAAGCGCAAACGAGACTCGACCTGTTAATGAATAAAAAGATCTTTCATTGATAATTATTAGATTGGCACTGCTCTCGTTCTACCCGCCCACATTCCCAGTTCCACTGAGTTATGTTCCGCCGCATGCCCTAAAATGGTCAGTTGGCAACAGGTAGGTAGATAGGTAGGTAGATGGTGGACTCTGGGGGTGAGTTGGGAACTTAATTATAGACTCTAGGCTCAGCAGCTAAGCTGCTATTAATTAAGCCGCCTGCGCATATGGCATGAACTTGATTATTGTAATTTATCTAAATGCCGCTATCAATCCATCTGACTTGTGGGCCCCCGAGAAGTGACTAATTCGATTCAATGACTCCGAGACTCCGTCATCGCTTCGTTCTCTATCTCGTATGCAAATGCAATTTTACACCAATTTGGCGAGGCTTATTCATCTAATCTGGCTGCATTCAATCTTCGTGCCACTGCCACACATCCATCGGTCACGTTGCAGATTGAATGGATGTGGATGCGGATTGACACTAGCTCGATTAAAATTGACAGCTGTCATGATTGCGATTATGCCTATGGCTCATGGCTTTCGGCTCTTGGCTCAGAGAATGATGGAATATCTGGTCGTTCTAGTTGCGTGTCGCAACAAATTACACGAAAAATGGGGAAACAAATGAAAAGCCTTTCTTGGAGCTGCTCTTAATTAGTGTCGAGAGGGGGGAAAATCTCGTCGCCATCTCTCTATCAATAATCGAGTCAAGTGCCGGACCGCTGTGCCGCTTTCATCCTCGTCTTTGGCATTTTCTTTATGGGTTCTTTGGCCCGCAATGAACTCTGGAATGGCGCACAGAGCCGTTTCTTTCTCACCGCTCTGCTCGGAAAAAGTAAATTTAAATTTTGTGCAATTTCTTCTTTTTTTTTTGCCTTCTTTGTTTGCGTTGGCTGCGCAGATCTTTTATTTTTATTTTTTTTTTTGTATTTCATTTTATTTATGTGGCACACAGAGAAAGCCGGGGGGAATAAATATGAAAATTTGCCAGAATCTGCCTAGATAAAAATATCAAACATAATTAATTTAAACGCCAAATTTAAATCAAACAAGATGTTTTTCGGTAAATATACATTTTGCATTCAACAGGTCAAGAAACTCGGACAGGGTCTTTGATAATTAAAAGAGACGTCTTTATGCATTCCTTCTAAATAATCAAGATATTTAATATTAATTTATAGGTAATTCAAAATATTTTTACATATAATTTTGCTTTAGTTTGGGGTTCATACAATTTGAAAGGGAAAAAAGCAGATACCTACTTGCTTATTGTGTTCCCAAAAACCTTTTGATATATCTTGAAATGAGATTTATTTTGTCGCTTATACAATGTATTTGTAAAGATTCTGATGTCAACGGTCTCTCGTCAAAGAAATCAGATAGGAGCCCGCCAAATGGTTGGCATTTAGTGTGAGAAGTCAGGCATTTAATTTGATGTCATTCGGTGGCATATTCTTAAATCATTTCAGTGACATACGATGCAGTCACCTTTTGCCGCACAAATTACCCACTTTTAGTGACAAATTATTGTCAAAGCACATGCCAAAGACAAACAATGCAATTGAGCTTATGCAAAAACTAAACAACACCCAGTAGTAGTGGCAGTAGCACAAAATGTTGATCATATCAATTCGAGAGCCCCCGTCAACTGGCACAGTTGGGGGTTGGATCCGAACCTACACCTCACCCACACACACACACCTCACCTTGCAGCAGAAAACGGGGGCTGACCTCAGGCTTAAGGGTGGGGGAGTAAGTTTTAATCATCGCATTTGGGATGGCATAATTTGTTTATATATAAACCAAGTGATTTCATGGATCAAACCCATTAATGAATACAAAAGTAAACATATTCACACGCTGCTTTATTGATGCTAATTTTGTAGGTTTTCCAGTGGCAAATTAAACGTAATTTAATACAAGCACTTAGTAAAAATGACAAATTGAACCGCACTAGCACTCGCCTGAAGTGGCAATTAAAATTATCAACGCTTTGTTTATTTGCCTTTCAACTGTGAATTATTGCGTTGAGCAGCTGAAAGTGTCGATTTTAAATGATTATTCAAAAGGAAATAATATATAACAATACAATTAAAGAATTATATAATATTTACGGAGAAAATATAACATTAATTAGAAATCGCAACTAACTATTTGAAAACTTGAGAATTCCCTATTTTATTTATTTTATTTCCCCAATTTAAGCCTGTATTAATCCGAAACTATCTTACTTTTCTTATCTTTCCAGAAATCGCACGCGTGCGCGCCTCGCTGTTCCAGATCAATGGGGTTAAGAAGGAACCTCTGACACTGCCCGAGCCCGAGGGTGCTGTGGTGACGATGAACGAGAAGGTCTATGTGCCAGTCCGCGAACATCCAGATGTAAGTGATTGCCTGCTTGACTGTAGCATAATGATAACGATGATCTAATTTTGTGATTTGGATTCGTGGAGGGCACGGGCTTCCCGTCAATTAGAATTGACAACGCAAGCTCAGTGAGCAACTGGGCTACACCGGAAATGGCTTAAAGGTGTGCCTTGCCTGCCTGCCTGCCCGCCCGCTGCTCAGCTATTTGCCGAGGTGTATCTTTGTATCTTCTTGGGCCCGATAGAGTCAGTCATGTGTTACGCTAAGACAGGCCAACGAACGCCCCCAGCAAGATGCCAAATGCAAAGCTCCGATCCACCCTACCACTCTCCCTATATAGAGATAGATACAGATATATCTACACATATATATATGTACATATATATATTTGGGTTAGACGGAATCATTGAAGCGTTTTAGGAAGTCGTTTGACGGCGTTCATTCGTTTCATTTGTCGCTCATTGTAGGCGTCGGAGCAAGTCACTCGGGCCAAGCCCTGCCGCATTAGAATTTGATTTAATTTTATGCAATTTAAAATGTTTCCCCACCCCGTCCGCCGCGATCCGCTCTCAGACATGTATGTTTCTTTTGTTTTTCTTTAGTTTTGTTATGCCTTTTCAGTTAATTTGGAAATTGTTTGGGCGTAGTTTTTTTTTCTTTTTTTATATTTATGGCCTGACAGCAGTCGCAGTGGCGGAACTGAGGAAATTTATTTAACTGCATGACACACTTTGCTCTTGATGTTTATGTTTTTGCTTCGTTTCTGTTTTTTTTTTTGCTTCCCTCTCGCTTGTGATCCAGATAAATGCATAAATTTAAATAGCATTAATTAGACTCGAAAGCATTTCGCCCTCTGTCGATGGTGTCTCCATTGGTGTGGCTTTTTGTTCGGCAGCTGTTCAAATAATTTTCTTTGCCAAATGGCGCCAGTTCAGGGCGATTGCCCCCAATATAATGATATGGAATTAAATGATTTTAAATAGGTTTTCAGAGTGCAAAAATAAAAGAAACATTGCATTAAATGGAGAATTTGTGTATTTAAATACAAAGATATTTTAGGCTCTAAACATATTCAGAGAAGTGATACAAAAACCACATAAAAGGAAAGATTTTAAAGACTATTGCTTCTTAAAAAACCCAAGTACAAATTCAGCTAGAAACTGCTACAAAAAGTCCGCAAACTGTCTGCTTGTCTTCATGGGGATTAAATCCAACCTACTCTAGACCTTTAGACAGCTATAAATAATAAATAATTCCTAGCTCAAACATAATTCACAGAAAATATTCAATAGATATGCTTCTTAACAATCTTTAACTTACGTCCAAAGTACTAAACAAAGATTCAGCACCGATCAATATGATAATTGGCCAAGTCAGCATCTATTACTAAGGTTATGGAACCCACTTTATTTTATTTTCCTTTTACTATCGTTAAACATTTCGCACATGTGCCATTTAATTAATTACCTTTCAGGTGGAAGGAGAGTTAGGCTAGGCGAAGAGATAACATGAGAATGGTTAGTCAGTTGGAGAACATTAACATTAAATTGGACTTTATTAGGGCTAGACCCGAAACGAAACGAAATGAAATGAAACGAAATGAATATGAATGAGTTGAGGTCATAAATTAAAAAGAACATAGGCTAACATAATTTATAGAAACAAGCAATAGCCGGACTGAAAATGGCGTTTGATGATGATGATGATGTTTGGGGGCTGCTTTGACTTTCGGTGTTTTCCAAACGAAAACTGGCACACAGATATTCTTCGAGATTTACGATCCGAGGGCCGTAGATTTTACCGCCTGATTTTCCAATATTTTCAGGTGTTTTTCAATCTGTCTAAATTTAAAGCATAGCGCGGTTGGAAATTTCCCCATGGTTTTTGGCGCGGGCGTCTATCGAGCGCTGTTTTGTCATAAATCAACTTATTTAATTGCAATCATTTTGGGGCAGACATGAGCTGCAATAACTAAGAAATTTGCATGGGAAATTTTGACATTATCCCATGGTTTGCCAGTTGAATTTTTTGAGAATCTTATTTAAGCAAGATAAATTGCGTTTCGAATAACATGGAAGTGCAACAAGTTGTGTGTTTATTGGTTTCGGACCGCGGCAGTGCGCCGCGTCATGGGGCATAAATTTCAAGGCATTAGGCCAGTCGCAAATAATAGCAGTTAATAATTTATATCGTATTCAACAATGTAAATAGAGATTTGTCAGCCGGTTGACAACCACATAGCAACAATATGCCATGTAAATGGTCAACGATTTGTCAACCCAACTCCAAATGCAGAGGAGATCCCAGGGAGAGGCCAACGGCGATATCCATCTCTTTGTATCCGTCGTTGAATCTTGTTTATCGGGCTACTCCAAAACATAAATGCAACTTAATTAAAGTCAGCAGAGCGATGGACGACAGCGGGAAAGGCATTAAAACAGTTTACAATTAATTACAGTCAACTATTAACGCTCCAAAGTCTCATCTCGTTCCGTCTCGTTCTTTCGCTTGTTCCCCTGTCAACGCGCATTGCTCATACGCCCCGTGGCGCAAAATGCGCGACATGCGGCATACGACATGTTGACCCACTGAGCGCAGTCAGCTTCTGAGTGATTTCGCTCGCAACAGAATACAGAAATGATGTTTGACATTTTTTTTTTATTTTTTATTTTCGCAAACTCACTTTCCGATGTTTAAATTTAATCATTCGGGCCCTGAGCATATGGAAGAAGAACAATTAGATGCGATACGAGGGGAAATATTTTCATGATGAGGCAACTTGATTGGAAAATCCTAAGTAAACATGAAGTTATACGGGTTTAAAGTTCTTAATCAAGTTAAACTCTTATAGATTACCATAAAAGACCTGATTATTTCATGAAAAAACACCTTTGCGGTTTGGCAGTCATGATCAAAAATTGTTTTCTGGCACGAACACCCGACTTTTCTGGTTTACCATTAATTAATCAATTGTTAATCGATCCCATTGAGTTCATTAAATTCCCTTTCCGCTGATTAATGCTGTGTGTGCGGTCACACCCACACAGATCTCAACAGATGTGAACCACTTGACATTCGAATCGTGTTAAGGTCATTTCATTCCGCCGCCATTAAACATATCGATCAACTGGGGGAAAAGCGCGGTAATATTTAAGCCAAATTGTGAACCAAAGACAGCTAACAAAGCAAGCATCCCATCAGCAGCACACCATTGTTGTTACTCTCCGTCTTCCCCAAAAAAAAAATCACTTAATGTTTGCTGATTTGGTTGCCTGCTTTTTGTTTATTGTCTAAGCCGTTAACACAAAAGCCAATTAATCTACAAACTGCAGCAAATTAGTCATAAACATTGAAATGCTAATTACGTGCAATTTTTATGTACATTTTCGGTTGTTCAGCGTTTTAATAGGTACGAGCTCGAGCCTCGGGTTCAAAAATATCGGCGTTAACTCTACAAATTGTGGCAAACATTATTTTCAAGTTAAATTCGCTGCCACTTTGGCTACGGCTCTACGGCTGCTGTTGTTTGTCATGTCAAAGTTTGATTTATTTTTCCGTGTAATAGACGAGCTTTTTGTATTCCACAGCCGCAGTGTAATTATGTGTGCTAAAGTGTCCCGCATTGTACGGATGAATATGTATATATGTACATAGATGTATGTGCCTGGTAGTAACCGAGTAATAATCTATTTGATCTATGCCGACCCCTGCCTTGCCTGCTTATGCACTTTTGCGAGCGGCTCTAATGAAAAGAGATTTGTAAATTCCTTGACTCGCACTGGCAACGCGATTAAATCTGAGCAGAACACTATAAAATAAAATAAAATAAAATATAATATTCCCCGCCCGCGCCTTTAACAAAAACGTATATCGAATATTCTCTTTGTGTGTGGTTTTCAAATGTAAACTTCTTCTGGCAGCAGCACCTTTGTGCTCATAATTTGATATGGACCGACTGGGACGGTTGTCATGGTCACAATGGGGGGGCAATGCTAGGGGCTTCTTATCACAGCTCGACGTGCTTGTATAGTACTCTCCCTTTCAGTTATTTCGGCAACAGCAGTTGTATGCCCTTTGTGTGTGTGCGACGCAGTTCGCTTATCAATTGTCTGTACCTTTGCCTTATTGAAAATGAATGTGACTGTTAGTACGAATTGTATAAATATAAAATATTTTCATTGCTCGCCCCTATCTGAGCTTACAATCTGTGAAATAAAGCAGCCTCCGCTCCGCACATATGTATGTACAGTATGGGTACACTGAACACCATTTATTTGTCCGCTTCACTTCACTTAGCTCCACTCCACTCTCGACTCCACTCCACTCCACTTCACTACCAGCTCCCGTGTCCATCTGCCTTTTGTCTGTTTACAAGTTGCTCAAGTATCGCCGGCAAAAAGGTCAATATAGCAAAAATACTACAGACCCAAAGTCCCAAACAGTTTGCTTATCGTTATTATGTACAGAAAACAAATCTAAATGCTTTTAAAATGTCTAAATAGTTTTATATTTTATTTGTATTTAAAGGGAAACTATAATTACTTATGTTTCGATTTTAAATGTTTCTCCTCCGAGTTGTCTTGCCTTTCGTCAAAGTACATGAAATATATCTATAATAATATATTCATTCTTTTATGTAACAATAAGTTAATATTCTTAAATTCTTTTCTGTGTAGTTAAGTTTCTTAAAGGCACGCGTTCCACTTGAAAACGCGTAATTGCAGGAAAATTTGACAAAGGAAGAAAAGGAAAAGGGTTTCATTGTGAAACTTTGGACAATCTAATAATACCTTTTGCATTGTGTCGTTTTGTAAGAATAGAAATAACAAATTGACTTAGAAACCTAGTAAACTATTTATTATTCCATTAATTTTATACATTTTTTGATTATTTTTTTTTTTTTAACCATTGTATGAATTTTTCTCATATTTTTATTGAGAATAAGCTAAATTGAGCGTGTAATATTAATGTAATAACGTAAAAAGATTCAATTTTGATGCTGGAGTTTCATTTCTCAATTGAATGCAATGATTTTTCCCCCCCTTATAGTATTTGTGTCGAGTGCATTAGTTTCAACCATATCTATACTTATGCCTGATAAGTTTCCACCTATAATAAAATAAGAGCTAAAGATGCCTCTCAAGCGCAAAGCGCCACTCGTATTTACCTCCCATTATTTATTTGAGTTGATGTTTGTAGAACGCGAGTAAGTGGCAAGGCAACGCGTCGCATGTGAAACCTTTTAAAGGGAAACGCGTGGATTTTAATTTCCTTTTTAATAGCAAATGGAAGAGATCATTTGTGTAAACTTTGTGCGGAGCCAGAGATTTTTAATTAAGCAACTGATACGCAATGCAAATGTTGTCTTAGCTTTGTGTATCTCATTTTGTTGGGGCTTATGTGGCAGCGTTGCTGCAACGTGTACGTATGTATCTTTCCTTATTATTTGGGTCTGGCAACTTTCTCGCAGTTTGTGGACTTGAATGGAGGCAAGAGAGGCACTTTAAATGATTTTTCGCTAAAATTTAATTAAAATTGCCGGAGCCATTAGGCATTAACTGCATTCTTCGCGGCAATTTTCAATTGATTCGATCTCATCAGTGGCAGTTGCCGCTGCCGCTGCTGCTGCTGTAGTTGCAATTGCAGTTGCAGATTCAGGCCTTCAGATACCGATACATTCGGACTGACAACAGCTGCTGCTGCTTTGGCTAACTGCGGCTATTGCTGCCGGGGGCTGTCGGCTGTTGGCTGCCGATGATCGCATCGCTGCCAAACACACTCACTGTGTGTGCACTTAACATCTCCGTATCTCACAGCCCATCACATCATCGCATTCGGAATAGAGGTTCCCCGTGATGTGTGTGTGGGTGGGTTGAGTCCCCAGGGCGGGACCAGAACTAGTTTACCCAGCAATTTACAATAACTCACATGAAAATTGTTGTGATCTGGCCAATAAATCTAATTTATCGGCACTGCCTCCGAGGCAGTTGTTGCAATCAATGTATATCTAAAAGCTAAAGTATATGATAATTGGGCGCCACGGCAGCTTTTATAGTTGGGGTCACCTCATCAGAGTTGGGCTTGCAAATCTTGTTGCACGTCCATCATCATCATCGACAAGCGCGTCAAAAGATTTTTGCACGCTCCGCTAATAGTTTAAGTAAAAATTCTTTTGAATGTCGCCGACTTGTGCACTGGAAAAATAAACAATTAATTAATGAATATTGGAATATTGAGATATAAATTGCTAGGAGTTAGTTTTTGGGGAATAATAGTTTTAAAAAGTAGCAGAAAATGTTAACAAGATGATCTTATGAAGATTTATTCATGTTTTTTGATATAAAAGACTTCTTTCAAAATATATCTATACTGTATCAATAACGATAATTAACGCGACAGTAACGAGACAGAGTAACGCGAGATAACGATAATTAACGCGAGAGTTTATATGTAAAAAAGTACTTTAACTTTGCGATAAGTCAATATTCTGTATGATATATCATATAAATAACAAGTTAGGTATATCTTTCGACAATACTGACATTTTAACGTAAAATCCGATATGTATCGATATGTACATTTTTCGATATAACATCTTTTTCGATATTTTCAATATGTTTTTAAGGTGTTTATTTGTATTAATATTGTTATTGATATTTATACAGTTTTTAATTCATGTTACATCGTATTTTCACGAATTTATTGCTTATGTATAACTGACTGACCGACTCACCGACTGACTGCATTTGGCTTTATGCACAAAGAGTCGGCTGATTGGTTTATCGTGCCAAATTCAGGCGTGTCGCCCCGGGTCATATTTCGCTTTTGCCCATTGTTGTACGAACGTAGAGTGCCCAAATGCTGTGGGTGACTCCAGCCTTCAACGAACCGAATCTGAACCAGCGTCATACGCTTTAATAATAATTTCGAGGCTGAACGGATCTGACTTTGGCTTGGCATTTATGCATCCTGAGTCATGGAACCGATCTAATGCGTTTTAAATTTGGCAAACCCAAAATCTTTTCGACGTTATTTCGATTGGAGCAATGTTAGCTAGCCAGTTAATTAGATCTCGTTGATTCGCTAATGATTTCCTCTAATTTCGACGCTCGTCTAATTTGTATCTCCATTTCCCATTTCATTTCCATTTCAGTTCAACTTTGTCGGTCGCATTTTGGGACCTCGTGGCATGACGGCCAAGCAATTGGAGCAGGAGACCGGCTGCAAGATCATGGTCCGCGGCAAGGGATCCATGCGCGACAAGAAGAAGGTGAGTAGTGAATGAATTGTATTACCAAAATTAAATCGAATTTGGTAGGAAAAGCGGCATAAGCTTGCCACACATTTTTGTGTGCATTCCAAAGATTTTTTAGCCATTAGCCGAGCACTTCAATTTCAATTTTAATTATCGTAAATACGGCCGCTGGTGAATATTGTACGCGTGTGCGCATATGAAAATTCTGTTGACAGTCCGATTCCGTGCCAAATGGGAATTATACTCAATTATAAGGCGAAAAATATGCCCCACTCTTTGTTTCCCTGAATGATTTTTATTGTGGCAATGTACGGTATTCGGGTTATTTCCGTTAAGAAAAGTCATTAAATTGCAAGAGCAAATATATTTGGACATTCTGACAGTGCTAGAAAGTATAATTAAGTAAAGAATATAATTATTTATATATTTATTAGGTATATTTTAAAGGGTACCTGCTCGTCTTTAGGTAGTCTGACAAGCACTCGGACTTATATCGCTATATATATATATATTAATATGCATATATCTTGTCACTCACAATGCTCTGATGATTTAATTTCCCCTGACGAAAAAAGCAAGTCAAATAAAAAGGAAGGGAAATGGCGAAAAATAAAAATGAAACGAGTGTCTAGAGACGATTAAATGTATTTTCGTAATTCATAAATGTGGCGGACCAAATGAACGTCAGACGTTTAGACAGAACGAATGAACGAAAGACTGACTGACTGACTGGCAGACAGACAAACAGAAAGTTCGGAGAGTTTTTAAAATAGGGAATTTAGCTGCAATATTTTAATAATTTAAAATAAAAACGAAGGTGGAGAGTGGAGAACGCCCGCCCACACAATTGTCTGAGTCATCGCCCAAACGAAAAGATTTCGCATCCTCTTCGTCTGTGACACAAAACGAAGAATAGAAACATTCTGTTTACTTGCATCTTTCAGATAGAAATAGACCCGAAAAAACCGAGAATGAAATTAGTCATAGTGCATAGTCTCACTCTCTTTCTAAATGTGCGCGGGATTTCTCTTTCTTTTCATTTTTTTCTTTTTTGGCTAAGAAGCACTTGTAGTGGCCAACAGTTGACAGTTCTTAATTTGACGCTGAATAAGCGCTGGACGCACTTCTTGAAAAGACTTTCTTTCCGATTTGATCCTAATTGATTATAAATTGTGGGTCACAAGTTAAGAGTCAGAGGCGGCGAATGAAAACAAATAGGAATTCATCGTCAGCAGTTTATTTATTATATTTCCTGCACGTACGCCAAAATTCTCTAAGAGCATCTGTGAAATGAAAATGTTGCAATAACATTTTTAGTATGCCAAAAATCCCGCCCACTATTAATTGTTTGCACCCATTAGCGCGTTTTTCTCTTTAAACTTTTCCAAATAGTTTATTTATGAGTGCATTAAGGAGGAGAAGGAGGGAAAACGTTTGAATCATGCTGCATACCAAATAATAAGAGTGGAATTTGCAATTGGAATTAAACGATTATGTGCATTATGTGCGTTTATGGCGGAATGCTTTCCCCTCAACTGTAACAGGAATTCAGCAAAGAAATTACAATAGGCCATGAATTATTAATATAAAAAGTGCAGTATAGAAGCAAATACAAAATATTTATATACCTTTTAATTAGGAAAGTAATTAAAGTAAAACATTATTTCGTTTCTACATTTTTCCAGGAGGATGCCAACCGCGGCAAGCCCAACTGGGAGCATCTGTCCGATGACCTGCATGTCCTGATAACCGTCGAGGACACCGAGAACCGGGCCAAGGTCAAGCTGGCCCAGGCTGTTGCCGAAGTTCAAAAGTTGCTTGTGCCGGTGAGTGCTTCTTAAAAAACTTATTAAACAACGCAGCGACCCCTCAAAAAACAAAAAAGCTGAAAGTAAACTGATCCGTCACATTGCGTATACGCAGTGGGGCTTCTAATATGCCCGCAAAAAGCTTAAAGCAAAAACAAAAGGGAGAAAATTAAAAACAACTTTTCCTATAATGAAATCTTCCTCTAGCCTTTCTTCCTCCCCCCCAACCTTGTAATATTAATAATTTTATTAAATGATCTCTCAGCTAAATCTCTCTGAATTTGAATGTTAACCAATATAATTATTAATGAATTTTCTTATATTATTTCTCATTCTCTCTTACCAACAAAATCTAATCCGCTTTAATGTATTCCGTTTAATACATTAAAAAAAACCCAACAAAAACAAACAAACAAATACTTGTACTAACAGCAAGCCGAAGGCGAAGATGAGCTAAAGAAACGTCAACTTATGGAATTGGCGATTATTAATGGCACTTATAGGGACACAACAGCGAAATCTGTCGCAGGTATGTCAACCAAGACTCTCTCTCTCTATAAACATATCTCTTTTTTAAACGCTAACCCTGATCTTCAGTCAGCCAGATATTAAAACAAAACAAAACAAAACAAAATGAGAACAAATAACGTGAACTACCAGCTAATCCAGCTAATCGAGAATGTAGCCAGTGTTCTGAGCGAAAATCTAACCATTAACGATTTGCCGCTGAAATGATACCGACACCAAAACTGATTTAAATTCGATTTATATTTCTTTATTTCGTATTTGATTTATGTGTACGACGACCAGCTTTTTCATGCGTTGGCTCTGCTTCTTATCTGTATCCCGCAGTGTGCGATGAGGACTGGCGCCGCCTGATGGCAGCCTCGGACAGCCGCCTGTTGACGCCCGCCGGCCTGCCCGGCCTTGCCGCTCAGATCCGTGCTCCCGCCACCGCCCCGCTGGGCGCCCCATTGATCCTGAATCCCCGGATGACTGTACCGACCACGGCGGCCAGCATATTGTCCGCCCAGGCAGCACCCACTGCCGCCTTTGACCAGACCGGCCATGGAATGATTTTCGCACCATATGGCGATTATGCGAACTATGCCGCCCTCGCCGGCAATCCTCTGCTCACGGAATATGCTGATCATAGCGGTGGGTTGTTTGCCAGATAATCTGGATACTCTCTAATCTATCTCTGAATCATACACTCACCCAATCCATCGCTATCTCTACTATATATCTAGATCGATTTTGATTATGTTTTTTTTTTTTGCTCACAACACCACACACACACACCCACTAAGCGAATCATCCATTAAACGACGAGGCAGAACAGTCAATCAATCAGCCAGTCAGTCAGTCAATTAGATATACCTAAGTCAGGGGTTTAGCTGCAACTTAAATTGCGAGCAAAAAAATACAGCATATCACCAGACGAGCACACGCCATTTAACACACACATAACACACATATCTGACACGTTGCGCATACGCCATGTCGGCCGCGCTCAGCCAGGCATTTGTCTTTCCTCTTAACACATTAACCAAGTGCAGTCAATTGAGTTTGCTAATACAGTCCAGCAGCCAGCAAACTTGAGCATATAGTATTATTTTTTTCTTATCTTTATATACATTTTTCGTACATGTATCTTTATACTTTTTTAATGCCCTTTGTTTTATTATTTGTTTTGTTAAATGTCTTGTTTTTTTTTTATTGTCTTGTGAAAGATATAGAATTCGCATTTTATACTGATGACAGGAGCTTGCATTTATTTTTCTGTTGTTATTCGTTAAGTTATTTAAGTAGCAGGCTACAAAAAAAAAAAGAGTTTGGGAGACTGGACACCGGTTGCAGTCATTGAAACTGAAGGGTTTTCTTCACAACATTTGATGACTTCAGCCAAGTTCCCTGTCTCCCTGTATTTTTTTACAAAAAGCTAACACCCCAATTATTTACGTTCAGTGCCATAAAGTATGCTATAGGAATCTGTTAGCCGAAGTGCACGCTTCTTAACTTCGTTGACATGGCTTGTGCTTCTACAGCAATAATAATAATAATAATAATAAATCACAATTATGCTAACTCTTTAAACCAGATGCTAACCGACTTAAAAACCTCTTCATTGATTTTATCCGCCTCTTAAAAACCGAAATCTATTTATCTTATTTTATTTGTTATAAACAAAATATTTACAGTTGGTCGATATATGCATGCCGGCTCCGTCTTTTGAACTTCTCTCTCTCCCTCTCTATTATTTTTCCCTTGAACAAAATACAGAAAAGAAAACCCCGAAACTAAATATAGAGAAAGTAAAGAAATATCCATTTAAAAAATGTTTAGCTTAAAGTTACAGTGACACTGAAACAAACAAACAAAAAAGAAAATATATACACACACATGAATGTATAGACTGTATATATATATACAATTTTATATTAACAAAACAAAAAGAGACAAAACCATAAGAGTAAAACGGCACAATAGCAACCAAACAAGAACAGAGAAATATAATACTCAATGAGAAATGAAAACATACAGAAGGAACAATATTATACTAAATGAATTTGTTTTTAAACAATTTGATAGCTTGATAGTGGATAGATGGCAATACGTCTGAAAAATGCAATATTGGCAAAAAATAAGTGATTTTTAGGCCCTTAAATTGTAGTTGGTGTTAATCTTAACTATAGTTAACTGTTTTTCTAACTTTTAAAGTTTCCATTTATCACCCCCCAAAACATACGGTTTTTAAATATGAGTATATTCTAGTTGAGAACAACAACAATGAGAGCGGCAGCCAAAGCAAGTTGTTGATTTTCGTTTTTCTTGGAACCCATGAGTATTCAAATTAAAGAGGTCTAAACTTTCAACTTAGTTGCTGAGTTCGTTTTTTATCAATTGTTTCCCATCCGAAAAAGTAAGCTTCTTTTAATTTTTGCGGTATGAGGGTCGAGTGTTAAGTGCAATTTAGTTTTATAGCTGTATTGTTTTTTTTTTTCTTTTAATAATAATATCTATGTAGTTATTGTAGTGAGTGTTTGCGAAAAGGGGTGGGTGGGTCGGGGGAGGGACAGTATTTATGCACAAATGTACCTTAAATAGAGAGAAGAGAAGAGAGAGATAGGAAATCCGTTTCAATTTTTCCATCCAGTGCCATTTCTCGTCAAACAATATAAAAATAAAAGAATTTGCAGAGAGGGACCATTCTTTAAGATATACAAAACACTAGAGTATCTTAATCTATTAGTTAGGAACGGAAAAGGAGCCTTGAATCGAGTTGGTGCTTAAATTAATTAATTTCAATTAGATCTAAGCAGAGGCTCTCCGTCAGCCGTCCAGGAACAGAAATTTGTATGCACGACTAGTCAGCAAGCTGAAAGATCAAATTTTGCCTAAGGAACCAATGTAACAACGCACAATCACAATCAATATTGTTTAGTAATTAAATGATTTTACCGGGAGGATATAGGGCCTAGGGTAAGCGGCTTGAAAATCACTTATTTTGTGTCCAACTCGAAACCAGAATCAAAACTATATATCGAATACATAGTGACCCTATACACGCACATACAATATAAACGACTCATTCCAAAGAAGCAGAGAATTTAAAATGTTACGAAGTAAAACACGGAAAATGATACAAAAATCATACAAAATGAACAAAAAAAAAAACAGGTGAAGATGATTTTTCCCTTTCTTAGTTTGGCAATTGGCTTTTGTTAGCAAAAAAACAAAAAAAAAAAAAGAAAAGTTCCAGCAGCAAAGGCAGCAAGCAAGCTTCAGATTTGAGCAAGCATATATATTGTATCTCTAAGGATGTATGAATATTATCTATTAGCCCCTAAGATGTATCTTGTAGCGCGAATATTATGTTCACATATATATATATATAACCGATATACAAACCTATATCTACATGTATCGTATCGTATATTTTAGTAGGCGCCATTAAGCAGCAGCGTCGTTTGGCGGCTAACAGAGAACATCCCTATCAGCGTGCAACGGTCGGAGTGCCAGCCAAGCCGGCGGGTTTCATTGAGATACAGTAAATCCACCAGATACCGGAGATGGGAGAGTACTCCTTCAATCATTTTTTCTTTAAATAATCATCACCACAACAGAAGCAACACTTGAGAGCAAACTTTAACTTTTTTTAAATCAATAATTGTCGTGCAGAAGAAACAGAAATCCGTATGGTTTTTGTGTTGGGCCAGCCAACGAATTCAATTTAGTTCAATTATTTTAACACTCAGCCCCCATTTAATTTATTTCGAAAATAAATCTTTCGAGTCTGCTGCTCGCTCCTTCAAGTTAAAATCATCAAATCCTTCATAATTACCGCCGTACACTGTATACCCGATGAAACCTGACCGGAACCGTTGGCCAGGCCGCCAGGCCGCTCTGCCCTGATCAGAGTTCGAAATGAAAAATTTGTCAAGCGCCGCACCGCCTCCACAGGTTAGTCGTGTTTCTACTCTTTTTTATTTATTTTATCAAACTATTATTTACTCTATGTGTTATATTTATCCACGGAATAAAATGCAAATGGGCCTTGGGTCCAGTTTGCATATTATTCCTGCGAGACTGCGAGCTCTGAAACAACAAGCAAACAAACAAAACAATTTTTTTCGATAAAACAAAAGTACAGACACATGCAAAATCTATCACAATCGCCAGTTGTTACATTGCTGGAATGAAAAGTTGATTAGTTTTTTTATACCAATATACATATATATAATATATATTTATATACAAATTTTTATATTATTTTTCCTTTGTTTACACGTTGACTTGTGCCTTTGATGTTTTACATAAACTCAAAAAAATAAAAAAGAAAAGAACAAAAAAAGTAGAAATACAAAAAGAAGCAAAAAGAAAAAAAAATGAAGAATGAAACTTCAAAACATTTTAGTAGATTTTTATTTGTATTATTACTCTCGGATAAGCCATATATCATATTTAAAAGATGAAAATTGAAAAACCCTCTTTACGAGATATGAATTTTACATGTGTATCCTAGGAATAAGTCCCCTGTTTAGTCCGTTAAGATTATATAATTATTTTGTATTATGCGTTCGAGTGTAAATGTTGCAATTGAACCGAAAGTGTACCACAAACAAATAAAGATCAATGATTTTTGTTGAAGAAAAAACATTAAAAAAAAAGATAAAAAAACGAAAAAAAAAATGAACACAACAAAAAACAAAAACAAAACAAAATCCGTACCAAGTCTTGTGATTCTTTATGGTTCTACGAACCATTGACTTCTTCCAGAATTAACCGAAAAATATGGTTCTACCAAAAATTTCAACCAGATTCTAACGCTTTCCGAACTTTAACCCAATAAATACAAAATAAATCCAAAATTTCTCAATTCGTCACACATAACTCATTGATCAGAATTAATAATAATATAATAATAATAATAATAAACACTTCACTTTGTTTGCAACTCTAGTAACTAAGACTATTTAACTTTAGACACACATTGAACCATAATACCCTCACCACCACCACCACAACACACACGTTCCTCTATGCTTACTCCCTATACTCCACCACCTCGATTGATCATTAATCCCACCGACGCCCCACGCACCACACCCAACCAAGATCAACCTACTTATACTAGCAAGAAATTCACCATAAATGCCATGAAGCATATATATCTGCATATCTGATACATGTGTCTATGTGTACTGACCACACTTAATATAGTTAAGCTTATGGGTTGCGGTATTTCAGTAATATATTATATATATAATATATATATTCCTGTCTATGATTAATTGAACTCCTAGACTAGTTAGTTAATTAATTACACACATAACTTGTATAACTCCTATCCAGTCCATGAAATTGCATTCGCATCTGCTTCAAACATACACAAAATAATTAGGAAAGGAAGTTCAAGGATTTACCTTTCTCTTCTTTCTCAATATATCTGAGACGATCTTTTAAAATCATATATTATTCAATGTTTCCTTTTGTTATTCTAATTAATTTAACCACTAAAACAGTGTGAAGTAAACGCAGACAAATTGATTGATTGATAAATATTAAAAACATTAAATAAAAAAACATGTATATAACGCTTTTGTTAAAGTTGAATTAATTTATTTTATTTGAAAAACAATGTATTTAAAGCACACACTCGGCCTTGAGAGCTTATGCACCTGCAATTTGATGTAATCTCTTTGTTTAATTTAATTTCCCCCTAATTATAATGTGATAAATCTTTATAAATAGCATTATTAAAACCATTAAACGGGTAAAAAAAAAAACAAAATAATTTATAGACAAAAACAAAAAAATATGTGATGTAATATTATTGCTAATTATAACTAACCAAAGGCCAAGTTAACCAAAAAAAAAACAAACAAAAGAAAACTAGTAAAAAATGAATTAATCCGAAAAGGAAAACTCTCTCATGTTCTTGTGTAAAATTGAAATCAGAGAACAAACTTCAATAACCATCAAATGTTGCATCAAATAACGACACAAAAAATAAAAATAAAATATAATTCGCACTATCTACAACTTTTCTATATATAATTTAATTTAATTTCCTGTCGATGAAAGCCTCTAATTGATAATAATGTATGTGTTTGTCTTTACTATATATTATATAATATATATATATATTCCACTCTGTTGACCGCATCTCTTGATTAATTGATGCGCTTGACACTGGCAAGCAAAAAGTTACTAAATTGTTAATCAAAAGCATGTTTTCGTGCCCACCCCCACCCACTGATCATGTGAGTTTACTAATTAAATGCGTTCCTTGCAGCCATAATTTAGTAACTTTTTGCGCTCTCTTAACTCGCATAACATAGGAAAAAACTAACCGCTAACCATGAAATATTAATCAAAACTCTATTTCCACTTCTATGAATCTCTCTCTCTTTACATGCTAACTAAAATAAAAACAAAAAAACAAAAACGAAACAACGCAAACACAAATATTCGACACACTTACATTCGTTAATAATAAAAAACAATAAATTATATTATATAAACGAACAAAAATTCGATTAATAACCCGACAAAACCGATAAAAAAGACATCCCAAAAGCACACTACCAACACCACCAATGACACCATTAAAAAACTCTCCAAAAACCAAACCGCTCCTCCATTCGCCATGAATCCATCCACACGCCTGCCATAGACGAGCACGGACGCCGAGCAGCAGCTGCATCCTCCTCCTAGCCAAGTGTGTGCATTAGTGTGTCTGTATGTGCATCCATCTGAAGCTAACCACAAACTGTAACCAAAAGCCAGAAAACTGAAAACTGAAAACTGAAAACCGAAAACCGAACACACTGAGCAACATGTCACTGACACAACAGCTACTAAACACGCTCCTGACACATGAACTCTGACCCATTCGCCACATCAACAAAATGAGCAGCAGATGCAGCACTTAATGGACAGCAGTAGCAGCAGCAGCAGCAGCAGCAACAAAAGCAGCAGCAGCAGCAGCAACAAAAGAACAGCAGCAGCAGCAGCAACATCAGTATGTATTGAATCTTGTGGCCATTAAACTGTTAAGTTTTGCCAGCAAACAAAGCAAAAAAACAAAACTAAACAAAGTAAGCAAAACAATTGATAAGTGAATCAAACATAGAACTTAGTTTAATTAACATAATCTAATGGAAAATACAAGTTAGTTCTTAGTGAAAAGTTCAACGAACAAAAACATACTTAAAGCAAGCGCACACATCTCTATATATATACATAAACATATATATACATATATATAATATGCATATACAAGTCTGTATATAATAATCCCAAAAAACCCCTTAACCGAACTAAGGAATATCATGTTAACGGAATCTCATCCAAGAAACTCTATACAAGCAACAACAAAACTGTTTTTATTTTTTTTAAAACCGCTCTTTTAACTCAATGCGAATCGTTTGGTGTTTCTCCTCCTTTTGATCATTGTGTACCCTCAGAGGATCCTTATAAGGCCAGGGAAGTCCTAGCCAGATCAACTCATTATTATGTCGGGCAACGATTTCGTGCCGTCTCCTTCTTTTTTTTTTTAAGTAAGCGTAAAAGCATATTCTATTTCTTTTTGTTAAACTGACGCAAACTCTTGTTAATGAAGTATTCTTTGATTATGTTAAATATATCTATATATATATGCTCCTCTCCGATCTGAGAGTGCCAGAGTTGCGAAAGCTATCGAAACAATTTGCATAATATCACACATTAAAACACGTTTAACAGCCATATTTAGTTAATGAAACGCAATCATATATAGTTATGATTATATTATCAAAAGCATTCATTGTGTACAATTAAACGCTAAACTTAAATTATTTTATATACTTTAACGCTAATGTATTATATGCAGAAATAAAACAAAAAAACATATCTTTTTATAATCTACAAATTGTTCTAAAAAACCCAGAGCCCCCCAGCAAGGCCGCAACAAAAGGCAATTCTTTAATTTAAAATAAAACTCGAAAGCCACTGAGAATGGGATCTGGCATTGTTTAAACTCTTAAATAAATAAAAGTAAAATATAGATTTACATATTTTTTAAATGTAATAAAATGAATGCAGGCAGATTAGGAAACCGAACAAAACTAAAAAGCGAAAGGGAATTGCATTTAATTTATGGTACAAAGCGGGCGCTCGCCCAAAATAAAGTAAAGTTTATTTTAAATTAAAGAATTTGGATTAGTTTTTGTTGGGAAATCGAGTTGTTATCAAATATGTGCCTTAAACAAGTTTCAACCAATTGGCACCAATCAAAATAAACTTAAACTTAAAAGAACGAATAACGAATATTAATAAGAAATACAAAATGATATAAAGAACATTATGAAATTATTCTGCACGTTGTGAGACTTTATACTCAGAAACAAAACAAAAAGCAACCTATAATATTAATATTATAAACATAATGTTAAATTCTTATTGATAATAACGGCAATCGTGCAATCGTAGCAATTTGAAAGCCTTTGCTAATGATGAGTTCAGCATTGATTTTAACAAAAAGCAAATGTAATTCTCTCGATGATTGTGTAACTAAAAGAAATGAGAAAAAATGAAGAGAAAGGAATGTTTTAAATCATTTAGTTGTATGCGCGCATTAATCAAGCGTTCGTTGTGTTGTATTAACAAAAAAAACACCACGGAAACAATATTCATCCATCATTATTTTAACTGCATACGTTTGAGAAGGTAAATCATCGTTTTATTGTGAGATAATCCATATGTTCAAAACCTTAAAATATATATATCAATTACGCACATGTAATTAATTACATTTGTATATGTATGTACGATTATGTATAACTTTTTGAATAAATAAATGTTTATAAAAAAAAAAACAACACCCCCAATGCTTATTGTTTAAGCGGAGCAAGGTAAGTTAAACTCTATTTAAGCAGAAAACCATAGACAAAACTCACAATGCTTAATCGAGTTTCGATTTTTATTTCATTCTCTGTCACCATTTCTGCATATGTCAAACACCGTGAGCGTTGGCAGTCTTTACTTTATTTTAACCTGATATTCGTTGACATTGATTGATTCATCAGCATATGAAATTGAGTCAGACCATTCCAGAGTGGCTCATAATTATATTTCAGGCATCCCCATGAAAATATCAACTTTAAATGGTATTCTGTTGAAAGTAGAAAAGCTTCAGCAATGAAAATGTAATGGAAAGAGCAATCTATCTAGATTTATCATTAATTTAAACAGTATTAATATAAACAGTTTGTTTATTTAACATAAATAAAGTCTGAGAAAATATGATTATTTAAAATCTACTGAAATTGGAGAGCCTGAGTTAGGGGAAGAACACCAAAGATTGCGAGGACGAAACGGAGAGCGATTGTCCTACACTTCAAGGGAGGATGGGCTTCCCTAGAAGCAGCCTTATAAAGCTGATATATTATTATATATATAATCCTAACCTAAACTAACTACTCAACTCTGATAGCACACAGGAACTCTAGAATTCAAGGAAAGGGGTCCTTCCTTAGAAGCAGCCCTATAAGGCTGATATATTATATATAATTCTAACCTAAACTAACTAATCAACTCTGATAGCTCAGGTGTAAGGAACTGAGGCGCCTTTTAAAGGAAACCGAATAAAAAAAAACAAGATACCGCCTTAAGCCAATGTATCGGGTTTCACCACCGACCATGTAAGCCTCCGAACTATCAATTAACTATTGAATTCTCTAGAATAGGTATTCCAACTCAATCGAAGTGCATTCACAGAAAATCAGGTGAGTTAATTGGCGGCAAACCAGTGCCGTTCTGCTCGGGGAGAGTTCCGGAACGCGACACTTGGAGTCATGTATGTCAAGTTTAAGCCGGCAGCCAAGTTAAGCTTTCAACCAGACGTTAATTTACGACAAGCTCCCATCTCCTAAGGCTGTCGGTCTGCTGCCCACCTGCCTGTCACCTGTCTTTGTATTGTAAACAAAGGATGAAACACGTGCTAGCAACGCGCAGGCGCATGCGCCCACTTAACAGGACCGTAACAGCGCCCTAACAGGAGGTCCTTCGGCAGTCCTTTTAATAGACGTTGCCTGCGGTTGGTGGCACCAGTGCAGTGTCAGCGGTCGTGCGGTTGGTTCAACCAAGAGGACCAAACAACTGGTTGTCCATTAATCTTTCCATACGTCGAGTCCGGGTCCTGGCAACAAGTGTCCTCCGAGGATGTGCGTGAGAAGCTCACTGTGGAGTGTTCTATTCGGTTACTGTGTCGCTTTGCTTGGTGTGGCGGTTGTGGTCCTGGCCGAGAACGGGAATATAACGCAGCTGGCGCTACCGGGCGAGGAGTGCGGCAGCACTCAGGGTATGGTGGATGAGTGCTTTAAGGATCTACCGCCGCACCTAATGGAATTCCTGCAGAACAGCAAAGTCGTCATCAGCAAGAAGGAGATCACCACCAAGTGCAAGTACGTCCTGGGGGCATGTACTCGAGTGCGAAATAAGGAATCCATTAAGGGTCGATAAAAAAAAAGGAGGACATCCATTATCGATTGCCCAAGCCGCTTAAGGAGGCGCGGCGCGGTGCGAAAACGATTTATTCATATTTCTCTGCTGCTCCTGGGAAAAGTAAAAGTAATTCAGGGACGTGCTACTCGCCGCGACTGGGGACAATATACCGGCTTGAGTGGGGTCCTGGGTACCCTGTCTGAGCGTCTGGCGGAGATGATTAATTATTCCGGCTTTTGAGTGCCAAAAATAAGTTGCAGACTATTGGCATTAGAGTGCCCTTGATTCACTAATTGCTGTTTCATACATATATTAATCGAAATGAGTCGTACAAATTGCTTTCTAATGAGCTGACATTAAAGAAACATTAGAAATTACCCAAGGCCCAAAAATAGACCTGCAATTTCTTGGACTAATATAGAAAAGACTAATATAGAAAAGGTCACCTAAGACCGCAATGGTAATTAATTATTCTGGTCTCTAGAACCAAAAATAGATTAAGCCAAAATAATAAATTATTAGGAATTCATTAGGCCGGCCTTCCTTAGAAAAATAACAGCAAAATTCCACTTAAACTTAAGACAAAATAATTGTACGAAAAAGTACTTTCTTTAAAGAAGAGAGAGATAAATTAAAGGGCAACTGTTGGACGGTGTGCTTGCTTATAATCAGAAATAATGACAATCATTAAAAAGGAAATTTGAATGACAGAGAATATTAAAAGCTAACAATCAGAATATTTCATGAATACTTTTCCTTTATGATTTTCGGGTATACTCGTATATCCCCCATAAGCCTATTCTCAAATTAATAAATGTATTCTATAGTTGCTTTTCAATAATAGTTTATGTACATACCCACACTTATACCTTTGTTTCTGTTTGCTTGCTATTTTCTTGCCTTTTATGAGGGAATTAGCCAGGCTTCGTTTGTCTTGGCCAAATTTAATTAGTAAAATACGAAAATGGTCGCTTGGCTTGGCTCGAATTCCCAAAATGCCTCAAAGGCTGATGGTCAGAATGCTATTTACATGTTTCTGCAACTGTGTAATTATTACTTTGACTTCTGAAATTAATTGTATTTTGTAGTGGACTCTAGTTTCTCGGCTAAAGTAATTGCTGTACATTTAAGTATTGAAATATTTAGCTAGAAATAAACTACTGTAACTACAGATTCTCTTAAGAGGCTTTGGGACTTCAACTAAATGAAGCTTTAGTTAAATTCTGTAGAAAATCAAAGTAAATGGATAAAGTCACAAACAATTTCGGAATATTTATATGTAGGCAGACGTGTCAGCAGAGTAGCAACTTGAGTGACACTCAATTATACCTCACTCAATTGTCTCTCGTTGAAATCGAATTATTATTTCTTGCAGCATCTTCAACCGCGGCATGAAGTGCTTCGATGCCTACTCGAAGCGCTGCCTGGACGATCGCAAGCTGGACACGTTCAAGAACAATGTGGAGGGAGCCCGCCGGTTCTTTTACAAATTCTGTGGCGACTCCGACTTTCAGCGGGGTAAGCGTAGCGAAATTTACAATCATCATCCTCGGAGGCAGCTGCAGGAAATCAATTCTCGCCCCGTTGACACTTGCGAAAACATTAGCATACCCACAGGCGCCGAAATGGCCAGTCACCAGGTTCTTTCACCACGCACACACGCACACACCAACACGCACACACGCATACACAAATATCCCAAGATTATCGAATCAGGCCCCTTGTAAAATCGTACACAAAGGACCTCAACTTGACAGGACTTACAGGGGGCATAGCCACAAAGCCAGTTACTTTCTATATACATACAAACATGCTTGTGAAGGATCCTCGAACTGTTTTTCTGTTGAAATTTTCCAGACTACTTGCGGCACAAGGATTGCTTCGCCTACATCCAGCTGGACTGGGTCACCTGCACATCCGAGTTCGAGAACATCCTTAGCGACGAGGTGCACGACGAGACGCGGAACGCCAGCGAAAAGTTCTTAGAATTTTGCTGGTAAGTTAAACGAAACATCGTTTTTTTTTTCTTTTGCTCAAGTTTTCCCCTATACTGAGTTCTTATTAAATTTTGTCTAGAATGCTGTCGGTACGATACACCGAAAATTATAGAGAAAGTCTACAGTGAAGCTTTAATAGAAACCGCGGGTTTTATATCGATTTGAACAATTTTTATAGAGTATTTAAATTTGTATTAATAAACATTAAACGCGAGATTTCCTACCTCAAAAGGTTTGCGTTAGGAAATTACCAACACGTACATGGTATATTTTCTACCTTAAAAGATTTGTATTCTTGTTTAGCAACAACAGGCGAATCGATTTAGATATGTTCGCTTGTATTTTTTAAGCGAAAATGCTCTTGTCCTAATTTAAGAGTCTTTCTAAGGTTTTCCTTTATAGCAGGTTGTATATTGTACCCAGTTATTGTTTAAATTATTATATTATATTATGTTATATACAATATTATACAATATAAATATAGCATTCATATCACATTAATCGATACATTAATAGATAATACATTAATATATTAATAAGTATACATGGTTATTTTATAAGAATTTCGGGAATTTCTATAATAGGGAAGTTTAGGTCGCAGTGGGAACTGTAACGATATAAAATTTGCGAAAAGTAAGCTTTCCTTTTTTTATTTTTCTTTTATTTTTTTCCGACTCCGAAACTGGTTTAAAAAATTCCAGTCAGGTGGAAAATATTTATTATAGCTGCCAACCTTGTCGATGGCATAAGTGTTGTGCAATTATTTCCGTTGGAAATCGTTACCAATCGCAATAAAAAAAATATATATTGTCCGTTTGCAGCGCCCGGTACGCGTACGAGAACTGCATCTACAACAGCGCCCGCTACAAGTGCTACAAGAACTCGGCGGAGTTTGCCCGCGAGACGGCCAAAATGCTGTCGGACGAGAAGCACTTTAGGAACTGTGCCGTCCTCCAGAACATTTGCGCCCCTACTTCCGGACTGGGACTGGCCCTGGACAGGAGCTGGCTGGGTTGCCAGGTGATGGCGACGCTGCTGTTGATGCTGCTGGCCAAGCGGATCTGGCCGTAAATCGAAATGGCAATAGGTGTGAGTGCGGTCAGATGAAATGCGAGGTGCAAGGTGCAAGGGTGCAAGGTGTGTGTGTGTGGATGCGGATGGGAGCTGTGGGTGGGATGCGGTTATGTATGCTTGTCCGAGCTTCAGGTTCCGTTTTTTTTGGGGCTGTCCAATTGAGAATGCCAAGCATTTTAGATCCCTTAAATCGCCCTGGAAACTACACTACTCTGGTGTTTCCATATCTCTCTCTCTCTCTGTCTGTGCATTTTCCGGTGTCGGTTGGTTGTGTGCGTGTGTATGTGTGTGTGACCGGGGGCGGGCGGGTTACGGGGTCGGAAAGCGGCACCGGGTTTTCTTTCCTATATTAAGTACAATTAAATGCATATTTCAAATAAAAAAATACATACTCACGTTGTACTCTTTGTAGCTCTTATTATTTGGGGGGGCAGGACATCGTAGTGCTCCATTTATCCTTGCATACCTTGTTACCCAGGAATTCAGAAATTACAGGTGCCTCGACCGCAGCTGTGGGCAGAACAATATTAAGGTTTCAACCAAAAAACCACTAGCAACCGCAGTGAAACAATCGGATGCATAAGCAAGGAAGGGACACAGGATACAAGACACAAGCACAAAGGCGAATACTTGGAAGTTCGTTTTTCGAATTTCAATATTCACACCACAACAGCACCTGCTGCGTCAGCATATTAAATTCCTGCCAAGCACTGAAAGAACATGGCAGGCACCGAAATTACAAAGACTTTTTAGCACAGCGGCAATGGCTTTGTAGTTTGCGTGGATAGGAAACCTAATATGCATCGGGAGAGGACCAAGGAATACACTTTTAATTTGACTGCAAATACTATTTAACTATAGTTTTGGTTACCTCAATTTATAAACAATGAAACATTTTACTGAATTAATAAATAGGTGACTTCGGGTTAATGCAAAGTTTTCTTTGGAAACAACGTTTATAATTTGGTATAAATTAAACTAAATGCGACAGGTCCAAAATATAAATATTACTGTGAGAAGGGGTAGGTGAGTATACAAAATATATACAATATAAATTGTTCTTGGTACAATCATTTAATCGGAAATACAACTATTTTAATTGTAAATTATCATAAATACAAACATATACCAAATTAAATCATAAATGTACTGTTGTTGTACTTTTCGTATATTATCTTTTAACTAACAATTTATTTATTATGAACAAGAATGCTTCAATGGGAAAGAAATGTTAGAAAAGCCATTAGGCCAGTTTATTATCTTACTTTATTTAAAATAAACTTTATAAAACATATGGCTTGAATTGTATATTTAGTAGTTACTGAAAGCAGCCAACGTTATTATTAGTAATTTTTTTTTTTGTTTGTAATAAGAGAAAACTTACTCTAATAAACTTTTGAACAACCCTTCGCTCAACTTTTTTTTTAATCTATCTCTATCTAGGCAAAGGAAACTTTTTACTCTGTTTGCCTCAGCTGCCAAACTGTTGCCTGTTTTTTAGTTGTTAAAAGTTTGTTCTCTATATGAACATCGTCTCTATATACATACATATGTAGCTTAAATTGAAATAAATATTTACATTAATATGCATCGTACCCAGAAATGTTGTTAGTAACATTTTCCTTCACCTTATTCTTAAGCTCGATCATAAATTGCTGTAACAGCTCCATTTTCACGTTTGTTTCCCATAGCCATAGTAGCTTAGATTCAGAAAGAATGCCTCTTCCTGGAAAATTGAAGCCCTGCAATTCAACCTTTTTTTCCCCCGCTTTTTTTTTTTTTGCTATGTTTGAGTTATGACTTGCACCCTTGTAATCATTTTACTATGTCCTGCCCGTTGGCAACTCTTACATTGATGCAGTTTAGTTGGGTTTTCTTTCATGAACAACGAGTCATATTTTGTGAACTTTGTGGTTTGCCTATGCATAGCTCAACTTGTCTATCTTACACCAATTATCTTTGAGTGTAATTAAGAAGAGTCCTTGAACGGAGCCCTTGCTGCAAGTTCTATTGAAGCATTCAATGGGGGTTGCTACAAAAAATGACTACAGTTTTTTAAACTACAGAGATTTTGAAAATCATTTCTTTGCATACTTTTCATCACCTCTTAAGGGTACTTTTTTCTAGAGTGAAAGATCACTGAAACATTTTCTACTGAAATGTAATTAGAAAATATCTACCAGTTAGCGTACATTGAATGGCAGCCAAAAAAAGGAATATAATATCGACGGCAAACTTTGCAATATGTGGCATAAAGTTGCCCCTTTTTAGAGTTGCTCATGTTGCAACGCGAGGGCAGGTGGCTGAGTCTGGTCCAAGTTAATTTCGTTCCCGCACACGCTTAGTTTTTTACCTGAAGCTGGGAAATTGAACGCTAATGGCCACCCATCGCTACATCCCACCTGCCACTCCACTCCTGTCACTGTTCGTCTGAAAATTACTCGCTCGACTTGTGGTGCTGCTGGCGCTGTAAGCGAGTAATTGAAGGAGTGCAGGGTAGTGGGAGGCCCCGGTGTTATTAGTTTGTAAAAAATGCAGTGTAATGCATCGAACAGGAGACACGGCAAATGCTTTGGGCAAATATCTCTGAACTGCGTAACAAATCGTTTGAGTCGCTTCACCTTGTCTTTGTGAGTTATTCAAGCGACAAAGTTCAGCCGCAAGGTTCAAAGAAAAATGTATTTACTTGTCATTTGCAGGCAAACACAAAAAAGGGTCAATAATAGAACAAAATAACAGTTTTGCTTACACATTTAATGTGAGAAATGTGCCGGACTAAAAATGGCTTAACTATTAATACGAAAAACAAAGACGTCAGCTAGTAAATATTCTTCTTTCATGAATATCGGACATGCCACAAGCTATAAATACCAAAGGGCCACTGCCACTTGAAATCCCTTTACGGATCTGACTTTAATCCTCAATCCTAATGGAAGGGATTATTTGCTTTTTATGCTTGAAATGCATTCTCTAATAACGATAATTGTAATTTAATAATGGCCCGAAAAAAATCGATTCCGGGTCGTTAAGTTCAGCCAAGTTTAGCAAGAGCCTTGTTCGGAACACAAATCGAACTTTTAATTGAATCAATTAAGTGGCGATGGACTCTCTCGCTTACAGCTCTTTTCTTTCTGGTTTCTTGGGGAAATTCGATGCGTTGCATATTTAACAAGGACGAGCCGTGTAATTAAGACAGATAAGTATAGTACATGAACCTGAAACTTTGAAATGCTTATCAATTATTTTCATTTTCGACCGCCCACAAAGTTTCCATGGTTTCCCGCCCTCAAATTAGTTTTGTTCTAAATTTTCCAATAAAACTGAACTATAGAGTTCACGGCAATGCTTTGCACTCGTAATTTATACAGAAGCAAATGCATTTTCATTTTGTTTTTCTGCTCTGGAGTAATGACTAAGTAAATTTGAATTTATTTAAACATTGCTTGCATTTAAATTTTCACGAAAATGAATTTCATTATGATTTAATCATATTTCCTCCTATTTTTCTAAGATAAAGTTGCCTCACATAAAATGGAAATGGTGAGCAAAATTGGAATATGAAAACGCATGGTAATAAATCAAGAAAAACGAAGAAATACACTCCGGTTAATATTCACACAGAACCTCTGGGCATCGAGTGCTGGTCCTGGCACTGGGCAAAAACCAATTCAACTCAAAGAGAATTTCATTTTACAAATTTATGACTCTGGGCCCATCAAATCAAAAAATAATTTCGAGCCTGTCATAAAATTACCATTTCAGCTCTTTGTCGGGAAAAATGCATATAACGAATTAGATTTGAAAGCAGTAAAAGTGAATTTTCACTGGGAATTAGTAAAGGATATCTAGAGGCAATTAGCCTCTTTAAGCTTGGCTTTAAAGAAGGAATAGTTACAGAATTCTTGTATTAAATAAGGGAATTTGTTTGAAGTGTTTTAAGTGAGAGAGCAAATAAATTAAATACAATTATTTGAATACAATACATTTGGTTAGTGTTAATGATATGTGATAAAAGTAAAACCCATTTACTGACTTTATAATTTAAATAATTCATTGTTAACATGCTTTTTTTTATTACTTTTACCCCACCTTTCAAACGTCCGGTTATGTTCAGATGGCACTGAACGATCCGGCGACTACAACAATAAAATTGATAAAAAAAATAAATAAATTAGTACTTAAGATAATTTATTGAGATTTGTACAAAGTTATCAGTAGGCTTGAAATTGTTCATTATAAGAAGGAAACAATTTACTCAATTAAAGCAATACTATAGGGAGGCTAATAATTGTGATAATAAGCACAAGAGCTGATGAAAAAAAGATACATACATACATACATTAACTTGTATATTTTGAGGATTAAAAATGTATTTTGTGGGGACAAACTGCATGGCAGAATTTTATATAAGATTATAGTATTAAGTTTAATTAGATTTCAAGAATAAATTACATATAATATTTCTTTTCGATAACAATACTATTAAAACACATGAATATTTCTGTATATTTTGTATTTATTTTATTCTAATAATGGCCAAGCTAAATATCAGCCGACATTTGGTCATTTGCGGGATTTAATGGCGCAAAGCTCCTAGATTATATACTCATCCGCTAATAATCTGCGTTATACCGTCATCGTAACCGCCTCCGTAACCGCCGCCGCCATAGCCACCGCCACCGCCGCCGCCGCCACCTCCGCGTCCACCACCTCCGTTGCTATAGCCAGGTCCGAAGTTGCCCGAATAGACTGGACGCCCACCGCCTCCTCCACGGCCCCCACCACCACCTCCGTTGTAGTAGTTGCCCCCACCAGATCCTCCTCCTCGACCACCGTTGACGCCTGTGTAGACTCCAGGTCCCTGGCCTCCTGGTGGATTACCTAAAAGTGTCGCGCGAATGAGAGATTCATGCGGTTACTTAATTGCGTGAAATTGGTCTGCGTGAAATTGCGTTATAAATGCCGGGGCAAATTCTAAGCTGAATTTAAAAATTAAATATTTAAAGATAATAGCTAAATTAAGGCACCATCTTATTTAAAAATCTTAAAGGTAAGGGTATGACTTTAATTGTGTTTAAAAAGCTGGCAAACAATTGCTTTCTTGAATCAAAACTAAATATACAATAAGAAATAAAAATACATCTCAATACATTAAAAGCAAAAGTACCTGCTCAGACCACTTTAAATATATATAAAATAACAAACCTTTTAAAATACAATTTAAACAAAAAAAAAACTCGAAGTCCAAGCTTCTTGTTTAACAAATGAATTTAATTCTCTCTCGACTAGAATCAAATAAATGTATCTTTGAGAGCGAATCAACATCTATGCACCTGTACAGCCAAAGGCAAAATGTTCTAAAACAAGTTCTTTCTGTTTCCGCGGTGTTATTTGTAAAAAAAAATAATACAGATAGAAACTCGCCCTTAAGCTTTTGTCTTTATGGACTGACTTCCCTTTTCTTGAGTTTAAATAAGCCCAGGTAAACAAAGTGAGGGAGTGGGCAAAGGTCAAACACTAACTGTTATATTACTTTCTTGGATTTTGTTCTTTTTTTGTTTTCGGTAAGGAAACTCATCTATTTAATAATGTCAAATAATGGCAAGTTGAAACTTACAGTCGTAGCATCCGCCGCCAATGTAAACAGCCGCCTCGGTCAGCGCCAGGGCAGTGAGAGCGAATATTGCCAATGCCGTCAGATGTCTCATTATTGTGCGGATCTGTTGATATGTCGAACTGGTCTGGACCAGGTACAATCGAAAGCAGCCGCTTATATACGATGCACTCACCGATCTCCGTTCCGATTGCGACGAACCTTATCGCTGCAGAGAACTTTTCGCAGTATAAACAAACCGCTACGTAAGTATAAATCTCGACAGGGAATTGCCCACAGATACTTTTAAAAACAATTAGAAGCTCATCAAGATAGGCGAGTCGATGTGTTGACTAGATGCGCTACCTTAATAAACTGTATTTATTATAATAAATATAAATATATATCAAATAAAAGAGTTTAAAGTGTTTCCAGGGTTTGTAGATCCCTTTAATATTAAAAAAAGGTTATATTCTTGTGAGAAAAATCTAGAAATTGAACAGATATAAGTATATTTTTAAGAACCCTACGTTAATAATGCCTCCCAATTAAATTGCTTGTACTTTAATCCTTTGTAATCAAAAATTTGGACATGAAAAATGACTTATTTTGTTCGGTAGTTAATTAGTTAATTTTTTGTGTGTAAAACCATTTTTTAAGTGTCAGTTGCGGCGCTACATTTTACGTTCTGTTCGCGAGTCACGACATTCTGGCTTGGGAACCAGTTTTGCTGCGATGGATTGATGGCTTGCTGGCTTGGTTGGGGGTGTGATTCTCTGGAATCGCGCTTGCCATTCATGTTTAGAACGTCTGGCAATAATTGTAAACAGTGTTTTTGGGGCGTGACTCTCATAAATTTACTTGTAGAAGTTCAAGGAAATCAATTACGTAGAGAAAAATTGGGGAAATCCCATCGAAATCGGTTTTGTTGGGGGAAAATTTGTGAGGAATATATATATGGGTTACATTATTTATATGTGCCACGAATTCCTTGTGTTTTGAAAGCAGCGCACTGCCGGTAGACTTCAGGCTTATGCAAATTGATTTTGATACGGATTGAACTGCCAGAGCGACCGCACTATATAAGCGTCGTGGTGAGAGCCGAGTCAGTTGTCTATCGGCTCGAACATGAACTACCTGACGTGTGTGCTGCTCCCGTTGGCTTTGATTCCGGCTCTGATCGGTGGTGAGCATGTGAAAGGGGGGGGCGCGGGAAATCGGATTGCGGATAGCAGCTGACGCTAATTGATACCTTGCTAATCATTTGCAGCCCATCCCGGCACGGTGGTGGTCAACGGTGTATGCCTGACTTGTAAGTAGTAGCCATAGTATTGCCGGCATTCCATTGTTCATCAATTATGCCCTCGAATAGGCCCCAATCCGAACGGAGATCCCGTCTATTTGAATGGCCAGGAGTACCGTAGTTTCTCTTCGCCGGACAGCAATGGCAACGTAGTAATTTCCCGTGGAGGCAGAGAAGGTGGAGGCTATGGGAGTGGGCGTTCTACCATTATTCAAAGAGGCGGCAACACCATCGTCAACGGACGTTGTCAGCATTGCAACGTGGACCTTAGCTAAGTTTGTCACTTTAAAGTCTGAACATTAAATGGAAATTGTGTATACAGTATGTGTGTAGTATATGGAATACACAGTCTCCTGATCAATTAAATTTATGTACAGTCATGACACGAGTTCATTTTGTTAAAAGCCTTGACAATCGTTCGTTCTACCAGCTTTCAATTCAAAGTCGATGCAATGATTGTGATGGCTTTGAGTGCAGGAGAGCATCAGTCGATGGGGAATAGATTGACAAGCACATGCTTTATATTCCGAGAGGGTGTGTGGAAAATGTCAAAGAAAATGTGGGTACAATATACATATATTCTCTATATTGTAACATTTAAATAATAACTTAAAGTTACAAACTACTGCATTTTAATGGCTATGAGGTGAATACAATTTTGATCCCATCATTATATTAATTCTTGATCAGCTTGAGTGTCGTTAATACACATTCTTCGCTTTTAAAATCTGTTTTTTTCAATTCAATTTAAGAAATTTAAACATTTTTTTCTTATCATCCCTAAATTTCTTATTACACCTAATTACTGTTTAAAAATAAACCTTACAATTTAGATTAAATAAAAGTATGATATTGTGAACAGTGTTTTTTGTAGTGTACTGTTTGTTTGTCAACATTGGCTACCCCGCTCCGCTTCCCTATAATTGCGCATTAAAGTGACAACAAAAGCTTTACGTATTTCGAAGCGTTCCATTGATGTTCTCGCTCCCTGTTGCCACAAATTCAATCTGTTTGACACGAGAGGAAGACCCAGGACCCAGTTTTTGGTGGCTAAAAAATACAGATATAGTCATGTGACAGGAAAGTAGAATACCTTTACCTGGTGGATGCCACAAAAGTTCGGTTTGGCTTGCAATCGAGGCTGGGGGTGAGTGAGTACTTCGATTGCGGTGCCTCTAGCCTTCCTTATTCTTAAATGGGACTATCTACATCTGTATAATATACGTGGATAAATGTACATACTTAATGTTATCGATTCGATGCGATGTAAGTGTGCTTTAAGTTGTTCGTAGAACGTGCCCCGTGGCGTATACGTAATATGCCGTGTATAATACTTTGGCAGCTACAAACATAAGCAGAGAAAATATTTTCGTAGAAGTACCTACATACTTAGCAAACAATAAGCATTAAAAGCACACTTCTCCAGTTGTGACTTATATCAGGGAATCCCTTAAAATGCCGAGATTAGAAAGGAAAACAGATCTTGGCAAGCGAGATTTTGCTAACAAAATAAAACAACTCAGTTAAGCACAAATTATGAACAATAATTACAATATGAAATATGAACATATCACAATGCTATCAGCCAAGGCGCTTAAATCAAAAATACAAGGTACTTAAAGCTTTATATTCCCTGATTGGCCTGAAAATAAAAATAAATACAGCAAAAAAAAAAAAGGAAAATGGAATGTCCTGCCTGAGTCTATGGACAGAAAAATATCTGGTGGTAGGCGGAGAGCCTTTAATATCCATCAATTTGGCTCGGATTCTTGGGCAGCAGATAAGCAAAGCAAAAACTTTATGAATGTTATGACTAAGATTCCTTATATTATGTAATGAATTTTTATTTCTTATTATTTGATTTTTGTTTTTTGGTTATTTGTGTCTTTTTAAAAATATAGTATTGAATTTAAAGCCACTTAAGGGATAAGGGATGTAAGAAAATATCGATATATCGATTTTGTATCGGCGAATATATGTGTAATAAATCGATATTCTATTAGAAATATTGGACTGTGGTCACTAGGTCACATATGGGCATAGTTTATTTTTCATCGTTTGAAAGATATTTTAAATATAATCTATAAAAAATAAATTAATTAAAATGCATAACGTAGAATGCGATTTAATGCGTTATTTAAAATGTCGACATACGATAACTTTGCGATAACTTTACGATAATTTTGTTTTCATATTAAGTGCAACATTTCTGATATTATTTCTTGTGATAAATCATATCGTACTCTTGATATCCATCCCTACATTTCCAAAATAAAGTTTGAAATAATTTTCCGACAACTCGAGAAACCCCATAAGCCCGGAAATTTAACAGAAACAGTGTAGTAATACTGCCTAGCAACGAAAGGACCTTGAGCTAAAACATGTTCGCAATTGAATTTATGTTGACGTGTATTTGATTTCATTTCAATTTCTCTTCTCTTGTGCCTAATTTGTGTGGAATTAGAAAGAGATTTTGGGGCGCAGGTGAAAGGTGAGCCCGGTGAGCCAGTCAGAGGCCATACCGGAGCACACAATAGTTGCCATTCTCTGCAGAAATTTCAAATAAATTTCAACTTTTACTTTTTGGCCCGCCCCAAGTGCTGCGCCAAAAGCTAACATTGATTTATCCTTGCGGCCCGAGGAGGCGGGTGAAAATCGCCTTTGGTAATACCGTCACGTGCTGCTGGAAATCTTACATCTGCCACTGGTTGAGCTTCATTTGAAAGCGGCCCGGCCACACAGCAAATTTACATAGCATGTTTATATTATTATTGTGCTCCCCCATCGCTCCGGTTCGGTTGTCCTCTTGTTTATCCACAGTTCCACAGCGTCCGCATCCGGCTTGCATGGATTGCGGCAGCCCTGGTGCCAAGAGACATTAATAAATAAATTTAATCCAAATTATCAGCATGCCATTATCGGAGTGAAGTTGGCCCTGTGGAGTTGGTTTTTTGTTTATTTCCCCCCCGGTTCATGTCATCGCAATTGAAATGTACCGCACATATTTGTGGCCAGCCTGGGATCACACGGGGCGTATGCTTAATTAAAATCAGCAGACACCTGGAAATCAAAGGTTGAATTTTCCCGGAAACCAAGGCAACAGCCACAATAAGGTGAGTTCTTTGAATTTGGTGAAAGTACAAATAAGTACCTTAAGGTATTAAGATAAAGTCAAGAATATAATAAATGAACGAATTAAATTGCACAGTGTCGACTTCGGAGCATTTCCTAATTCTCTTGTGATAATATTTCTCGGAGGCTGGGATTTCAAGAAAAACAGTAATCTCTGTTGTATTTAATTTATTTTTTGTTTAACTTCGGTACTCTCTTCAACTGTGATTGTGGTATAGCTTTCGTGGTTTTATTTTATTACGATTTTAGGAAAAATGTTTTATTTAATATAAAGCTTATTTTGCAATTAAATAATTTGTAATATTTGCGACTTGCTGAAAGTTTATCCCAGCAAATGCATTCCAAACGCCAAGCTCACTTAAAGGTCAGAAAGGAAAAAAAAACTTAAGCCTGACAACTGCAGTAATCCTCAAGTCAAACTTTGCAGGCAACAAAGAAAAACTTTAATAAGAAAACGCACCTTAAGGCCAGGTAAATGTTGCAGAAACTTTCAAGACTCAACTTTCTCGAGCGAAAATTCTTATTGAAATATCTAGACGAGTTCTTAAATGTTTTTCTGAGCCGGCCGGGTCACTGACATCCTCCCGGGAACTTGGTGCACTCTTGTCTACATAAAAGTAATTTCAGCCGCCTCTTTAAAGCCCTAATTTATCATGTGCATGATGTGTCACTGTGGAAGACGTGGCAACGAATTAATTAAGCTGCGGCTCTAGGATTCGCCTTGATTTAATTTCGTTCAATAAATTAATTGCGAGATGGGACCCCATCATCTCTCCAACTGTCAATTACACTTTTGGTAAGCGACTGAAGCGTAAACAAATTAAGGGGTAAATATGTACACATTATAATTAACTTTTTGCCCAGGGTTTCGAGGAATATTAAAGTTGATGTTTGCCTTAAAACACGAATAAGACAAACCAAAGAGTGTGCTTAAAGTATCTTCCGGCAATGCATCTGAGTGCGCCAGAGGCTGTGTAATTAATTCGCGTGTTCTTCCCATTGAAGAGCCAGCTAAAGAGCCCAAAGGTTATATTTCTCGCATTCACAGCTCCACAGCTCATTCGTTAACAATTCAGAGGCTACGAAAATTGCCACAGCAAGTCCCGAATATGAATGGATCCAGTCAAGGATGGGACTGCAACTGATGGATGTTTAAATGTATGCATGACCTTTGGACCTGACCAAGTCACTGGGAACATTTCCAGCTGTTGCTGTTTGCTGCTGTTGCCATTGAATTCTTCTCTTTCGCCGTGGCAACTGGAATCATTTCATGTTGGCCATTTGTCTGCAGAGTTCACTTAAAGTTGCAGCTGATGCTGCTGCTGTTCGTAATAATTGTTAACTATTTATGTTTATATATAATATTATACGAATACGGTGGCATATGCATAATATATTAAATACAACAACTTTTCGAGCTTTATCAAATTTGAAAATTGGCATTTTATGAAGAGAAACCAAGAAAGGAAGCCTTGCAGTTAGCAATTTATACATTTGTAAAGACACACAACGGTTTCGTGACTTTTCGGAGACCCTTTTAATCGCCTAAAAGTTTATCTTTAAGTATTTTGTAGCAGTGCTCTTATTTCGAGCTTGAAAATTAGCAACACCTATCTGTTTGAGTGTCCTTTGAACTGCCAGCTTGGTTTAATGGACGACTAAGCTTGTTCTTAGTTATGTTGGTTTAATGTGGTTGCTCTTATGATGGGCCAACAATTAAGGCTGGAGATTAACTAAATAATAGGCTTACCTGACACTGCTAATGAATTTACGTACTTACATGCAATTATTTAGTGAATTGGCCAACATATAATCACTGATTCAAGCTGGTTGCCATAATAACAGGACTTGAGACTCTCAATTTGCCAATTAGTTGATTGGCAGACTTGCACATCGAGAAATATTCTCTTAGTGAATTTGAAATATAAGTATGTATGTTGCATTCTTTAATATAAGTGATTGGAAGGACTTTAATTTATTTATATAACATTTCTCAACATAAATCCCAGGGCAACGCACGTATTTTGTAGAACATCCGAGACTTGTGACCCAAATGGCTGTCAATGCCCCTAAATGGTCGCCAGTTGCGGTCACCTGTGAATTCAAGTGTTACCTCTGTCTGCGCGTGTTTTGTCGGCTATATATATATATATATATTTTTTTTTTTTTTATTAAATCGTGAGAAAGCATTGGCAGTGATTTGTTTGTGACAGCTCCCCTTATTTTAGCGACTTGAGTTGGGTTTAGTACACATTGTGGCCGAGTTATTTTTAGCGGAAAGTTTAATTGATTGAAATTGAATACCTGATGAGAAACAGGGCAAACAGGACGAAATGTACTATAAATATTTATTATATATGCAGCACGCCGCCAACTCCGGTTCATAATTAAAATCTATAATTCGCAATTAATTAAAATGTGCAACCCTTTAAATTGACAAAAGCAAAGAATGTGTGCTTTAAATGGTTTGTTTGCGGTTTTTCTTTAATTGGTTCGGTAATCAGTTGTAAATGTGGTTCAATTTCATTAGAAACTCTGGAGGTGAATGTGAATTGAATTTAAGAGTCTGTAAAAATGAAAAATAATGAATGGAATTGATACTAACGACACACCACATGTGAGAGCTACAGAGAGATCCAAGTCCTTGAGCCCGATGAGACCCTCCTGGCCAATAATGGCGCCCGTTTCTAAGTGATGTTTCGCCCCACTCAAGACGGGGGAATTCCCTTTGCAGGAGGAGGAGAAGTAACTGGCGGTGGTGATGCTCCATCTACATTCAGCAGCGGGCAGGGGTTAACTGCAGCCATGTGGGACATAAAAGTGCCGAGGCCCCATCAGATATATGACTCGGCCCATGAGTTTTATGCGCCTGCTGCCTGGCTATGCCGTCCCGCTGGCACTTTGTTTATGGCCCTAGCACAAGGGGCCGGGCCGGGCCAGCAATTCTGATATATTAAAAAGTTTTACAACAATAAAGCAAACAGACTTTCACTGCTGTTTGTATATGTTTATTGGGTTTCCAGCATATAATGCAATATATTTAGCATAGAGTTAGTCAACAACAGGCTGCCATTACGACTGCCTTCCCCGTGCGGGATGTGATATTAATAGCATTAGTGTACTAGAAAATTGCCTGCCTGCGCACACCCAGTCTTTTATATCGCATCCTGGCTCGACTGAGGACTTCCTGTCGTCCTTAGTGATGCTTGCCTGTCGCCGCGTGACGGCGCATTAATATCAAAGTCAAAGCCTACAAGAAATCGCCAGCAATCGGAGCTGAGCCAGGTGGCAGATGGGTTAATAGAGTTCCAGTTGGTAATATCACTTCAAAGTGCCTGAGCCACGGAACTTACGTTTTTCCCCATTGATTTTGGGCAAACAGGAAAACGAGATGCCGGAAACTAATTACAATTATTGCCAAGAGTTCCCGGCCGGCAAACATTTAAAATGACAATGGCCGACTTTATTGCATTTCATTTTTATTTTCATTTAATTTCATTGTGCGAATAAGTTAATAATTTATACACGCTTTTTGTCGGGACAAATGACACAAGGATATATGTATATAAATGGCACCATTATTCGTTTATTATGCGCATGAAATGGAAACCATTAAAAGGATTTTATTTCATTGTAGCAACCACAAATAAATGTGCAAGGTGGCAAAATATTTAATTGTGTCAATATATATTTCTATTAATATATATTTGACAGTCTAGGCAATGCATTTCTGTATCCTTAGGGGATAGATACTTAAAAGTTTTTATATCCTTATAATATCCGAAGCATAAAATTTCTATTGTTTCCCAGAGCTCCAGGTTTTCTAGAACTAGAATCTAAAGGTTCATACATGAAAAACATATACTTATCGCTTCTTAAAGGCCAGACAAATATTTAAACTATATTTTTGTTTTGACTATTCCGGCATAACTAAAGTATCTTTCCAACTTAACTTTAAAGATACTCCCCACATATGTGTAAGCTATCTTATTATTTCCCCCCCCTGCACATTGTCACAACATAAACAACTTTATTTACCCAATTTTAATATCATTTCGCCTATATAGGCTACTTTTAAAGAAGCTAACATTTTCACAGACATCAGACACATTCCTTCACCCCCCTCCCTCACACTCACACACACACGCACGGACACCCAAACAAAGTCCCACAAAGTCGAAAGCACACTCGCGAAGCGCGAAATCACGCAGACTAGCACACTCTTGGCTGCCAAAAAGTCATTGCATACTTCTGAGCGCTGAGCTGCCGCTCAAAGTTGTTGTTGCCAAGCGTTCTCGTTGTCGTCGTCGTCGTCCTGGATTCCACAGATTTACCTACCTCGGGGACTCGGGAGTCGGTAGACGGGAATCGGAACTCCGACAGCCTGTTGGGTGGAGGGGAGAGGCATATCCTGTCGGACGCCATAAAGATAATTGGTGCCGGGGATAGCGACTCATCACACGTTAATTCCAGCACGTAGTTTAACTTTAAATATGACTTGAGCAACTTTATGGCATGTTACACTCCAGACACACCACCCTCACCCCATTGAAAATGTCAGCATGTGTTAGAGTTGAATGGGTGAATCGAACACCGCAAGTGCGTGGGAACCCACCATGCATATTAATTACTTCTGGTGGTCACCGCCGCGATTTCATGTGTGAGTGTGTTTACTTAGGCCATTACGAAGGGCAGACAGTGTATGCAATGTTGTGTTGGAGCTTGTTTTGATGTTCCACTGGCAGTTTGATGCTAAGCATACTCGGGACAAGTTGGCTGGCTTAGTTTCTGCGAACTCTCCCGCATGGAGATGCCCGACGCTGCTCTGACACTATGCTGGCATTTTGACGGCCACCGCAGCTGCTATAGTTTTTGATATTAATGTGAAAACCATCCGGCATATGGCTCAAATCCAGCCCGAGTGGATGATTAATTAAAAACCCTCGGGCATTTCGCCCGGAAATTGTTTTGTAATACAAAATGAAACTAATGGTCATGTTTAGCAAAACATATCAGAAATTCAACATACTTTCTGTCAGAAATCACTTTTTAGAAAATAACAGACGGTGTTGGAATATTTTAAATCTATTAAACGAGTAATTTGCATAACAAAATATAAAATTAGAACTGACAGCGCATTTATTTATGCTACTTTTGGTTGTCCGAATTGTTGATCCAAAGAAAGTCAAAATTCGGTAGGTTAAATTGGATTTTTGAATTGGTAAACCTCCAAAATAATAATATAATATTAGCAAGCTTAGGGCATTTATGTTGATCAGAGCAGCTCTCTGGGGTTCTGCATTGGCATCTATCTTTAAGTCCAACAATGATATTTATTTTATC